>PVLD010010112.1:0-72638 GCA_004027595.1 Dinomys branickii | reverse complement strand
TATGTGCTTTCCCACCTCCAACCATGGCAGTTTGTATACACCCCTGTATGTTATAGTATAGTCTGAGGCAGCTATATCTCTTCCCAAGGTGAGAGTCCAAGGATATAGATAAACCCAGGAGTACAGTTATTATCACAGGGAAGATAACTGATTGAGTGGTAGGGCAACGGAGATGAGGGAGGAGAAAAAACGAACTGATAAAAGGGCCATCATCTGTGTAACCTGAGTACCAAAGATGAAGGTAACATTATGTAGGACAGCATCCAGAGCTAATTCCCTTCTATGTCCTCTATAATTCTGTATTTCCTCAGTCGTTTTTGCATTAGCAGAAATGAAGATAACTTTGTATTATACAGCATCCAGTGCAAATTCCCTACTATCTTCTCTATAATTTGGTATTTCCTTTAATGTTTTTGTGTTAACTAATGTGAAGATAACTATGTAATACAACATCCAGTTCTAATTCCCTACAATATTCTGTATAACTTTGTATTTTCTGTATTGTTTATGGCTTTTCTGGTTCATATGTCTCCATTCTTTTGTCTTTAAAATAAAATTTAAAAAAATAATAAAAAAAAAACAGAATACTGTGGGCTCAGAGTATCCCTTTAGGATCACAGCGTGGGGTGCTAGGCCAGGCAGGGAGATCACTGGATGTGTATTTCTCCACTAACACCTGGACTGGGGGCTCCTGGACTGAGGAACCTACATTACGGAATTTACCATATCTGGCAATCCCTTGCCTATCTGCACCAGGAATCCAGAAACTCGCTGGGATTAGATGGTTTTATGCCTATTTCTAAGAGGGGCCCAGGTCTGACAAATGCTGTGTAGCTCATACATAGCTTTCAGGAATCTTAGAAGAGGTCTGGCAAAAATCGCATGAAGAGAAGGACTTTTTGATGCTGTGAGGTGCTTCCACAGTGGGGAATCCAGGAGAGTGGCAGGGAGGGGATCCTTAGCCGAACTGGGGTGCCATCCAGAGAACAAGGGGAACTGAGGGAGTAAGAACACGTGCAGTCACCACAGACAGAGAGGGGAAAGGAGGTCCAGGGGTCAGGAGGCTCCCCACACAGCATCACTGACAGCACGAGATGAAGGCTGGGGTGCGGGATTCAGGGCACCACGGGGGGAAGGGGGGGAGTATAGCCTTGGGCAGAAGCATCTGGATGGGCGGTAACTGCTCACCACCCTGGGGGGTTGCAGCCTTCAGGTCATCCTTGAGCTGGGAGGACCCACTGTCCCTCTCAGGCGGGGCGCGACAGGACAAGACACATGCACACCCGAGAGAGTGCAGGAGCATCCAGCCTCTCTCTCCTCCCTCTCTCCGGAACTGTTTTTCTCCCCTGCTCTCTGAAAGCCTTATTGATGGCTCAAAGTGAACTTCTCAGCCCACGGTTTCCTCCACCCCCCGGGGGCAGCCTGCATTTCCTCTGACGTGGCCGCTCCTCCACTCCCCACCCCAGAGCTCTGGGCTTTTTTACATTTCAAATACTTGACAGCTGGGTGAACTTCTGCTTCCGCCCAAAGAAGGACTCTTTGCAGTTCACAATGGTCAGACAGTGGCGCAGGGGCGATTTTCTCTCCAGCTGTGAGAGAGCCCTTTGCAAACACCCCGCAGAAGCTGCTGTCCAGCTGTGTGCCCTGCTCCCAGGCCCGCCGGGCCCTGCATGCTAATCTCCTGGGGGAGAAGGGACCATTTATAGGACTGCAGCAGATGCGCCCCCAGCCCCCAGCCCTCCCAGGCCCCATCCTTCCGCTCAGGCAGGTGAGGCTGGTGATGTCACTGCAGGTGTGGATGCCGCCGTCCAGGGTCTCTGGATGTCTCTGCTGACCCTCGTACCGCCTCCTGTGTTCCAGTCCACATCCTGTGGGTGACTCCCAGCAAAGCAGTCTGGCACCTAGTTTTAGAAGCTATCATGCTGAGACCCTGCAGAAGCACTCTGGCTTCAAGAGCACAGTTGAACCAGGAGGATCCCAGGAGGTGTCACCATCAGGATCATTTGACTTCCCCGGGCTTGTTGCATCCCACCATTATAAAACCCCAGCATAAGGTTTTGTGTACTCCAGACTGTTTCTGGGAAGCAGCATGTTATCTTAATTATCCCTGTCTGTTCCAGTCCTATCCACTGGCCAATCCAATCCAGTTTCAGTTGACATCACCCTGCTTGCTGTCAGGCCTTTTCTCCTTTGGTCACACTTTGCCATGGTATTTTTGCTGAACTTTAATAAGAATAGCGAATACATACAGTTTTGATTTATTTTGTTTTGAATTGAGTTTTCTGAGTCAGGGTCTTGCTAAGTTGCTAAGTTACCCTGTCTAGGCTCCAACTTGTGAGTCTCCTATGAGGACTCTTATTTTAAATAAACACTGTCCAGGTGAGGTGACACATTGTGCTTTTTTAAATCTTAGAACTCTGGGAGCCTGAGGCAAGAGAATGTCAAGTTTGGTCCTGACATGAGCAATTTATCAGCTTCAAGAGGTCCTATCCCAAAAACACTTTAAGAGCTAGAGTTGTAACTCAGGGCAAAGGCCTTAAGTTCATTCCCTCGTACCACCACACACACACACACACACACACACACACATAAAATACACACCTATAGATGCAAAACTTTCACAGAATTTTAAAATAGGCATAAATCCAATCCTTAACATTCTGAACTGCCATTACTCCCCAATACATTCCTCTATACTGGTAGTCTCTAAAATAATCCTTCATTTAAAAAAAAATTCTCTTAAGCAATGTACTGAAGCAAACTAGCAGCTTAGAAGATTTGTAGCTGAACTAAAAAAAATAGGAAGGCATCACTTGTGGACCTTAGCAGGTTATTTATTTATTATTTGTTTATTTAGGGCAGTACCAGAGACTGAACCCAGGGCCTTTTCACTGAGCTACATTCCCAGCCTTTTTTTAGTTTTTATTTTGAGACACTGTCTATGTATTGTGTATATACCAAGTTTCCATGACAAGCACATTCACTAGGTACTGAGAAACAAGTTGTAAATGAAGAACTGGGGATGTTGCTCAGTGTGAAGGCCTGGGGTTCAAGCACCAGAAATACAGATAGTTTAGGTTGCACAGCACGTGGTCCAGGGGGCGACTTCTCTTTCTGCTACTGAGATGTGGACAACAGCAGGATATGCAACATAAATGCATGGGTGGACTTGTCCGCCAGTAGAACTATAGTTAGGAAAACAAGTAACAGTCTTAATTGGGTTCCTGGATGCAGCTTACCAACATTGATAGCTCCCTATTGAAGATGGTACTGTGTGATAAGGTTTCAGCTCTATTATGAACCAAAATACAGTTAAAATTTATTTCTCAGAGTATAGAAATTTCCAAAATATAGAACTATTCTCCAATTTTCTTTTCATATTTTACTCACATCTGAAATATTTTATGACCTCAGAATCTTTATTCCAGTATGTTTTGAAAAAGTTTGTGTCTTTTTGGAACATCATAACTTTGGCCAAATTTACAAATGCTTGTCTTTTTCATTTTATTATAGAAATAAAATAGCAAAACTAGCATGAACTCAAGAAGCAGTAAAACCATTACTTGGAAAATGGAAAGGCTGTGAACAGTAGTCATCTAGTGATTTCAGTTTGATGAGGGCTGCTTTACAGAACACAAAATGCATTCAACTTTCACACTCATTCAGTCCTCTAAACTACACTTCTCGGTTTCAGCCTGAACCATGGCCTCTTATGCAAACCTAGTTTTACTCGATGGAGATCTTTGAACAAACTCAGGAAAATAGTTGCTAGAATGAATAGAGTTCTTGGTATGGTCTGATTGCAGCTATACAAAGCTCATAGGAGGGAAATAGACTTTATATCCAATTCCTGCTCCTCTGGAGAAGTTATCTAAATTCTAGTAGCACCTCAGAGCTACCCAGGGGTCTTTCAGGAATAGGATAAGGCAATAAGCAATAAATCAAGTTAATTCACTTTTGTAATAATAAAGAGCTGTTATCCAAAGACCTGGAAGCCAATAGATGACCTCCCTAGCTGTCAATAAGTATCAGGAGGTATCTCACCTGGAATACAACGTGCAGACAGGTGAGGATTGTTCCAAATGCACTAGGCTTTGGGAGTTTTCAGTGAGCTGTTCCTCACTGAACCCATCTGGGCTGGAAAGCAGAGGCAAAATTGAACTGTACCATAATCAGGTGGGATCTATGAGCAGACAGGCGGGTAAGGGCCTCTCTGGACACTGGATCCCAATTCTGGGGTTCTCCTGAGCAAAAGGACGTGCATGTTGCCTTCAATTCCTTATTATCATTTTTGCTTTGTTGACATGACTGCATTTTTGACTGATGTTTTCTCTCCTGGATATTTTTTTATCAAGAAGAGTTTGAGGGATATTCGCTTCCAAGTAAATGTTTCTCATGACTAAATAATTTTTTTTCCATTCCATAAATAAAAAGCAAATTTAGAGAAAGTAAAGTTGTGATAAGATCCACAGAGCAGCACATTCTAGAGTTACACAAATTTGACTCATAATCCAGGTTTTGTTTTCCTTCCTAAATGCATGACTTCTGGAAATCAGTTTAACTTCTCAATGTGGTTCCTTCACCCCAAATATGGGACTATTTGCATATAGCTCACAAGACTGTTTACCTTAGTGAAAAAATGAGTAATGTCCATAGCACCGACACGTAATAGGTGCTCAGTAAATGAAGCCATGGTACTGAAATGGTTATGGTAAAGATGACTGTGACATTTGCCAATGACCCCTGTTTCAAAGAGCTGATGTCACTGTCTGGTATGATAAGGAAAGGCTACATCAGTGAAGACTGGCTGCAATTACTGAATCACACTTTCATGAAACGACTTCAGGATTTGCCTTGGGGTGATTCTTCAGAATGGCAGAAACAAGTTCAAAGCAAAAGACAAAACCTGCCTGAAGAGAGACATGAAGGGGATTTTATACATACAATCCTATTTCCTGCCGCCCTTCCAGTCCAAAGTCTGGGGAGAGTCCAGGACCAAATGGTAAACAAAGTATTGTATTCTCTGGCAGCAAGAATAAGACTTTTGATCATTTATTCATTGCTTTAGTCCCAAGGGCCTAATCAAAAGGCCAACAGCTCCTGGTCACAGGTACAACATTACTAGATCTTTGAAATTGTGTTCCAATTTGCTTAGCCAACGACCTCAGAAAGATTGATTAAAGTGTGAATTATCTATTTCTTCAGAACCCTACATTGCCATCTTTCCTCTTCAGTACTCTGAGTGCTGAAAGAATATCTCAGTAATCAAGGAAATATTTTCCTCTTCATATTGGTAGGAAGGTTGGTTGTCAGGAGTGTTTTCCACCAACAGCATTTATTTATTCACTTTTTCATTAACCAGCGTTGTTAACATTCTGCTGCCTATCAGCCACTGTGATAGACATGATGCTTTTCTTAAGGAAGACAGACTCTGGGGATGCAAAAATGGATGCATTTAAGGCAATTTTGGAAGTTAAAATCGTCTCTGTTGATCAATGAGAGACCAAGTAGGGGAAAGAAACAAGGCTACGTACAAATGTCCTCTCAGAGGGAACCAAAGGAGCTGTATGAGGTGGTACTAGGTCATGAGACACCATAATCTCAAGAAATTAGCCTGTGTGGAAACAATGAAACAACTGAATCAGAACAATAAGAATTGCTGAGTCACAAAATGGCATCTTATTGAAAATCACCAAGTTGTATAGAAGAATTTTCACCACTATGAAATGCAAGCCTTTATTGCATTAATGTCCTAAAACATAAGAGTTAGTACCTTAGTGTATTCTATTTTGGTAAGGTCATTGTTTGATATTTTAAAATATTAATCGTATTACTTTGTGTTATGAATTGATTTATATGTCTGCAAGGTCTATCAGCTGGCATGAATGTTTTCTAGTGACTGCCTAATTTGACTTCTAACATGATGTAATTATAGGCAGAGGTAGTTTGAGGATGATGTCTTCTGTTCTGCTGAACTGATGTGAATTTATATTATCTTACTTTTGAGTTAGCATATTTTCTTTGAGTAGAAAGCTTCTACTGGGTGTATGGCTTCTACCCTATTAACACTTTTTATGCTGCCTTATGTGATTTTAATATGCCATACCTAAATTTAGTTTCATTTGTAAAATAAAAAGCAATCCCCGATAATGAGAATGTGAAAATGACCCATCATAGTAAGCTACTTAAATTTTAAGACATAAAACTTTTAGCCTCTATTTTCTATCATAAGCATTATTTCAATGATAATGGTCCTTGTTTCCTGTCTGCCTGGTTTCTAAAGTTGTTCTGTGGCAATTGTTACATTCTCTAAATTTTCTTTTACTTAGTTTCACTTTTCTTTTCTGCTTCCTCCTATACAATATGCCTGCTGGTCATTTTTGATGACCCTGGAGGAATTGAAGTTCCAATCAGGAAGTATTTGAGGCTGATATCCTTGTCTTGTCTGATGCTATCTGAATGTCCAGTTTAACAGGAGGGTCACTGTCTGCTTTTCATTTTCTTCCTCTGTAAATTATAGGGCTGAGTTTAATTGTTAACTAAGATTTTTTGTTTACCAAATTATCTAATAGAAGTAACATTAACAGTCTTTGGTGGCAGTGGATAGCTTTCCCTATCTTATAATGAACTAGCAAAGAAAAGGAAAAGTTAACCTACATTCAGTATAAACTTGGAACTGATTCACCAAAGCCATGCACTTTACCACCCCATGAAAAAAGACTGGCAAGATTCTTTTATCCTTCCCATTAGATATGCAGACACAGAGGCTCAGAGAAGAGCAGCATCCTGAAGTTCACTCATGGACTAAAGTGTGGAACTTGATGCTGAGTCTAAATATGTTTGATGGCAGAAGCCCAGCTCTTCCTTCTGAGGACTTTACTATGAGTAAACATGAGTAGTTGTTCCACAAACCCTCAGAAAACCTGCCAAAATAAATACTTGGCCTTATAGTTGGTATTATAAGCTGGGTCATTTTCTGTCCTTGCTTGGAGCCCTTTTTGCATAGAAGTCAGCGGTCTAGCCCTATCCTGTGTGACTTACCCAGATGCTCAACAGTGATCTCATTCATTCTGACAGTTTGTTGTTCACAGCACAAGGGGCACCCTGAGCTTCTCACATGTATTGAAAGCCCCTTGTTCCCCAGGTGGGCTCAGATGACTTCTGTGTACACAAGTCTGTGCCATAACCAAAGGGCACAGAGTGTAATAACACTCCAATTGCATAAAGAGGCCACTAGGAATTCTGCCCAATCTCTGCCCCTGAGAAAGATAAGTCTGGCCTTGGCCCCATGGGAAGATGTTAGCATCCAGGGTTGTACATAAAATATTCTTGAAAACATTAGAATCGCATTCTGCCCCTACCTAAACTTTAAAAATTCACCAAGAGCAGATTATACCCACAACTGTGTCAATGCACCTGCCTCTGGTAGCATCTACATTGTTCAGGCTTCTTAAAGACAAGAAAGATGGTCCCTTGTTGACTGTAGAGCAGGGTGAGAAGTCTTTGCAAGTTGTTCAGTTAGCTTGTGTTTTGCTACAGCTGGTCTGAATGTGGATTGGTACAATTCACTCAGATAACACTCCAGTAATATCAACAGAGATGTAAGTACATTAATACCCATTCAGTAGAAATTCCACTGCTAGGACTCAATCCCAAAAACAAAATTCCAGACCAGTGGGAGAAAAGTCACATGTGTACATCATTTACAAAAGTAAAAGTGAATATAATTTAAATAAAAAGGCAACAGTAAGTGTTTTCCAAGGAATAGTATCTTTGACCTGAAGTGACGGTTATGGAACTTTTCTAAACTCTTAAAAAACTCTCCAAGATGCACAGTGACATAAAAAAGTAGAGGGAAAACTGCATACTTAATATGAGAACCCATGTGGCCAAACACCTACTCATAAGGAGAAAAAGTGCAAAGGCAGTGCTCTGAACACCCTTGAGCATTTGTGAAATTAGACGGGTGCCACAAAGAGGGGCTTATTGTGTTCTTCCTGCATGATGTCCTGATAATTTTGGACACAGAGTTAGATTTTAAAGTGAAAATATGATAGAGGGCAAAGTAGAAAGGTGAACAGATATACTAATGTGTTTGAGGTATAAGTAGATCTAAATCAGGACTATTAAACACCTTTCTTCTTTTTAATATTGGATCCTTTCAGTTGTCAAATTTAATAATTAAAATCTTGACATTAAAACCATTTATCTGCTAAGCATGAAAGGGCCCATGGGCCCCTGAAGCTAGAGCTTGAGGCAAGGGAACTACCAGAGGTCAGCACTGGAGCAAAGATGTGAGGGACAAAACTCAATTTTCCTTTTCTTGGGTCCCTATTTAATCTCCAGGAATCCCCCCAGGAAAAACAGCAAATGCTTACAAGGAGCTACAAGGCTCTGATAAATTAGCACTGACTGCTTCTTAACTCTTTGGTCCCATGCATTATTGATAGAATATTCCACTAACAGTGCACCCCCTTCCAACCATGGCTTCTCTCACCCCACGACCACACCCATCCTTTTGCTGTAAACCCACAGATACTCCAGTACCCTGTGGAGTCCTAGGCTGTTTTTTCCTTGCTAGTCCATCTGTCTGGATTCTTTGCCTCCCAAATTCATCCTCTCCAAACTTGCTCTTCTCCTGACTAAAATCACTTTCTTCCAAAAGTCTGCTCTGGGCCCTTTCTTCCTCTCTTGTACTCCTCATATTATTCCTTGCCATGACTTCAGCCTCCATTGCCTTGGTATGATAGCCCATACATTGGATTCCAAGAACTTCTAAAAGACAGAATTGCAACTGAGCTAGTTGTGCACATCTTAATTACCTTTATTTGCTGATCTAGAACCCAAAGAAGACTGCCTAAAAATTGTTCAAGGAAGTGCCATAAGGTAAATGGAAGTGGGGTACAGAGATGGCCCCACTGGTTATAGGTCCTGTCTGACTTGTATGACCAGAGTTTTAACAGTTGGGAGCTTGGGACTGGCTAAGACTTAGCTTCTTGTTACAAAGTAGGTTACAGTTTGTGTTACATATCAAGTTAGGTCACTGTATATGGAGAAACCTTTAGGAGAAACTTAATGTATATGCGGAGGCAGCTCTAGGCCAAACTTGACAGAAGTCACAATGATCACCCATACATCTTCCCAGGGTGCTAAGAACAGGGAAAGCAGGTAGGGAAATGGCTTCTATTGGTGTGTAACCACAAGAAAGAACATTGAATTTCATAAACAAATTTTCAGAACATGATCTTTGATGTTGAGATGTCAGATGGATTGCACAGCAAGGAGACTGTGAGATAAGCCCCCTAAGCATCAGAGTCAGACATGATCAGGGCACGTGCATACTAGGTTTTCACAGGGGGGCTGTATAAAGCCAAGATGTATCTGCTAGTTCCTGTTTGACCTGGTGTGGATTATGGTTATGGTTAGGGTTAGGTTATGACTTGATTTGTATTGTAACTTTCTTAATATAAAGCATTAGACGCCCAGCTATATGTACATCTTCCTGTTTAAAATTTTATTTTACTAGAATGCATTCCTATTTCCAATCTATGATATCATCTGCCAGTGCTTAGATGCATTCTGCTTTCCATTGTTTTATTTCCAAGTACACCTTTGACATAAGGTGTGTTCAATCATCTCCAGTTAAATTTGAGATGATTAGTAAAATTGCCTTGGTTAAATACCAAAGCGTTCACTCCAACGTGTTAAAAATCTATGTTTGAAATCACAACTCTGAGTAAGATAGCTGCCTTAGAGAAGTAGAGTGACTACTCTGGGTGTTCTCAGCTGGAGACTCACTGCCTTACAGAAGAAAGGAAGAGAATCTATTCTCGAGTATGGAAGCACCATGCCCTTTCTGGAGGCTCACTTCTTGGTTTAATGTTACTGGCCAGTTCTGTCCAAAAACATCACCTCTCACAGTCAGGAGGTGTGGTGGCACATGTGTAATCCTAGCACTGGGAGCCTGCAGGAGGAGGATTGTGTTTTGGTATCAGGAATAGAACTCAGGACCTTGTGCTTGCCAGGCAGGCACTGTGCCACTGAGCTATATCCCTGGCCTCACAGTCAGGATAGATCAAAAACTGTGCAAAGTAAATCTATAATATCTTCAAAGATATTTAGATGAAATCTCTGATAATTAGTCTGATTTGAACATATAGTACTTTAGATAAACAGTACCAACCAAGACTGAAGAAAAATCTTTATCCAGACTTAAATGTCTGTGCAGACATCTTAGATTGGGATAAAAAGGATGGGTACTTATACAACTGATCCGAGGAGGAGTGTTTAAATCTCTTTTCTATCATTTTAAATTCTTATGATGATTTTCAAAAGTTAGTAACATTTATTATGCATGCTTTTGCTCTTTGGAATTTGCAAGGAAACGAGTTCGGAGAAGGCTTTCCAGCTTCCTGGTTTTATCCAACAGAGACATTCACCTGCTGGGAAATACTCCAGGGTTCTGCAGTACTAGGAATGTGTCCTTTTTCTTTATGGAATTTTACCTTTTGTGCTTTTCTTTTCTTCTTTTCTTCTTTATTTCTTTTCTTTTCTATCTTCTCTGCCCTCCTCTCTTCTCCTTTCCCCTCCCTATTTCTTCGTGTCTTTCCCTTCTCTTTCCATTCTTCCACTTGCCCTCCCCTGCCCTCCGCTCCCCACCCCTCCCCTTCCTTGTCTTTTCTGAATCCAGGGCATTTGCAACGAGCTACATCTTCAGTTTTATTTTTTTATGTTTTATTTCGAGAAGACATCTTGCCAAGTCACTGAGTTGATCAGACTGGCCCTGATCAGACTGGAACGTGACATGCTCCTATCTCAGCCTGGAAGAATGCTGGGATTATGAACCTGCGCCATCATGCTCGGCTAGTGACATTTTCTTTAATAAGTACATGCTATGGATGTTTTATTATAAAAGCTGATGCCCGCAGGCCTGCTCATGGAAAACGCTTGCTGATGATGGAGACGCCTGTGTGACCTCTACGGTCAATGTGCTTCAAAGAATTGTTTCCGGAGTCTTAGACGTTCACTTCTCCAGACCATGTGGAAAATATAAAGAAAAAGGGCTGCAGTGTGGCTCGTATCTTTAACCAATACAATGACTGGATTGAATTGCCCCAGCGGACTTTCTACTAACGTATTTAAGCTAGAAATCGCTTGAAGGCCACAGCGCTGGGTGAATCAGTGGCTATTTCTTCAGCCCGAGCCAGGTGTGGATGACGGAGATGCCTCATTTCCCAGCCTCCCACTCCCCACCGGCTGCTGCCCACAGGGGAAGGAAGGATTTTTGCTGACACTGGTGACTTGAGTTGCAAATGCAAAGTTGTCTTTCAGACTGTAATGCACATCAGGCTTTCATCACTTGTGTGTTTTCTACTCTTTGCAAGTTTTCCCTTCTGAAGAAATCTGCCGTGCAGTATGCAAGGGGACCTTACACCGGTGAAGAGAAGGTTCTGTGTGGTTTGTCTTCCACCCACGCACGGCAGGCTCTGCACACTTGACAGGGATGGATCAGCCTCACATAGGAACAAACAGAAAACCAAAAATACCCCTCCTCCAAAAAAATACCCCACGATGTGAAACTCTTTCTGAGAAAGACTGGCCTATTTCTTTAAAGTACAACAACAACAAAAACCAAAATAGATTTTCTCTTAAGACTCTTGTTTATTCAGATGATAGCAAGTCTGTTTCTAGAATAACATGATGGAGTTGCTACCCAGAGATTTTTAGAAAGCCAGATAGATGTGCTTGCAATGGGCTTTTGCTGAGAGTGAGCTCTGCTTCCTTCACTGCTTATTAGAAGGTAAATGCATAATTATATGGCACATTCGCATAAGAGCAATAAACTTTATGGAACTATTTATAAAACAGTATGTTTACATCAACGGTGCTAGGCAAGTAACAAATAATAATAACATTGTGAAGAAAATTAGCTCCTTAGATGCGTAACATTTAATATGTAGCTCTGTATAATTAATATCCTGCAATTTAATGTGTTACTCATTTTCTCTTTCTCCCCCTCCTCTTTACTAGCAAGAAGAAGCAGAATTTGTTTAATTTAATGTAGCACTTGCACAATAGTGGAAAGCCAAAATAGATCATGCTGGATTAATCTGATGTCTTCCTCCACTAATGTGGAGCTGGACATGTGGTTAGTAACTTCCGGTATACTCCGTGAGCATTTCTGTTGATTGTTGGCTAAGATGTGCCCAAAGTTCCTTTGACTTTCCAATAATTTTATATACAGGCAATCAGTGGTTTTTAATTGGGGGTTAATTTTGCACTCCCAGAGGAAAAGGGGTAAATTCTGGAGACATGTCTGGCTGCTTTAACAGGCGAAGGGATGACTTCTATGTGTTTCAGGTGGGGCAGGCCAGGCAACAGCCTGCAATACACAGGCAGGCACCAAGAATCAATCAGCTCAAAATGTCAACCATTCAGAGGTAGAAAAGCTGGAATCGGCTTGCTGATCTCTGAAACCAGCCTCTGAGCTGTGATTATTATTTTTCTTCTCATTTTATTCATGAAAAAAAATCCAAGGCACATATGAGCTAGGAGATTCATACAAAATGAGTCACAGGGCACAGTGAGAGACAGGCTTGAGATTTGGGCATGCAATCCCTCCACTGCCTCTGGCCATTTCTTGCAGAAGTCTTGCTTACACAGTGAAGTTAGATTTGCCATAGTGACAGCGTCTGTGCTGTGTAAAACTGTTTGTGTACATGGGTTGTCCTGACAGCCTCAGCCTTCTCTAAGGGTAGAAGCTGTTCTGACAGCTCCTGGTTCCAGGAGCCAGGCTGGTTTGACTCAAGACAAAATTGTAGCAAAACAAAGAACATTTTGGGCTCTGCCCTTCTTCATGTCTCAAGGATGCCCCTGAGAACAGAGTGGCTACCTTGGGAATCCTCCAAATGGGCCTCATGTCCAGGCCACTAATATTTAATCTAAGGCAGGCAGGTTCCATGTCTCAGTTACCTGCTAGTGAAGTAGACAAGGTCATACCCTCAGCCTTAAGCCAGAAAGTCCTTGACGGTCTCTCTGGAGGAAATTGGTTTCCCTAGCGGCTTGGGCTCTTCTTGGCAGTGTCAGGCTCACTCTGCTGGGGACTTTCAACAGAAACATGGTACCCAGCAGGTTCAGCCAGTAGAGTCCATGTCTCATGGTTTTCACTGTGCCTCAAAACGTGCTCTGGTGGAAACTGGCTGAAGGCCAAGCTGCAGAGGAGAGGCTGAAAGGGCGTCTAGGGAACAATTCCCCACCAACAAAGGAGAAGAATGACTTAGTTGTTTGCTCTGGCCCCTCCTCCATCAGTGCCACCCTTGTTGCAAGGCTTCTGGCTTTTCACGAAAGCCTCACGTTCCGGAACACACAGAGAAGGGGTCCTTCCTCCAAACTATTTAGCTGTCACTGTCACCACTTAATAAACAGTTAAGAGGCAGTGACTCAGATTGCAGGTGCCAGTTTGGCCCGGGTGACTGTCAAATGGACCCTTCTCAGCTAATTTAGATCTTTCACAGCAGCATGCAGGGTACCTAGAGGCAGGCGTGATGCTAGCACACCCTGGCAAATTCCAGGGCCTAAGAGGATAGAAAAAGGGGCCTGGGGAGCAGGGCCAGGATTAGTGACATCCAAGTGTGAGTGACATGGTAAGGAGACATGGGAGGAGGTACCTCGTGCCTCTGAGTCAGGTGGCTTCCTGCTTCTGGTATAGCTCATCAGCTTCCGGCAGCAGCAGGAGGTGCCAGTTGTCCTACTGGTCCATGGCTCAGGCCCGGTACACTCATATGAAGAGGGAGAAGACAGTATTTTGCATACCCAGAGGCTTGTCCTGCCATGTTCCAGGTCACTATCCACAGGCCGGTTGGGCCAATCATTCCCAGTATGGAAAAATATCATTCATATGCAGTTCTGAGACACATTTTGTCCTCTCCAATGTTTCCTTGAAATTCCAGAACTTGGTGATGGGCATCTGTAAACATTTGTGCGAATTCTAACAAACCTAACAGGAATCCATTTTACAGCACTCAAACAACAAAATTCACCCAAGTGACCACTGGGGAGGATACTCTGTCTTTGAAGGAAATTAAATAGCATCTGTGTGTTCAAGACATACAGGAAGCAGTCATTCGCACAATAACTTGAGACACATGGTAAGATGTTACATGGGATACGTTAAGGAAAGATGGGAAAGTGTCTTCTTTCCTTCTTTGTCTCTAAGACACAACACCCAACAACCACAACATGAAGGAGGAGAAGTTTAATTTGACCCACAGTATCAGGGGATTCAGTCTATGGTCAGCTGACTCAAAGGCAGGAGCATTACAGTGGAAGGGCATGGCAGAGGAGAGCTGCTCATGGCGTAGAGGAAAGAAGCAGAAAGAATTTAAGGAGGAACTGGATAGGGCCTTAACATTTTAAAGTGATTTTGCGAATATTACCACACGGAAGATGTTGTCTGTTTCATAGAATTTTCTTTATAGACTTCACCATTATAACCAAAACAAGCAGTATAAAGCAGTAATTAAGAATAATGTATCAGGGTAATAGAAACTATGCTCATGGTACTTGCTAGTTAAGTAGCCAGGCATGAAATTGGACAATGTGCCTTATTTCTATAGGTTTCAGTGCCCCCTTTGTCAAAAGAAGACAATAAGAATTGTTTTGGTTGTCAAACCTAACTAAAAATAATGTGTAAAATATTGTGCATAGCTGGGCACGGTGGCTCATGGTTAAATGCCCAATACTCCTGGAGGCTGAGGCAGGAAGATACCACATTCACATCTAGCCTGGGCAACTTAATGATTTAGCAAGACTCTGTCCCAAAACAAACAAGAAAAAAGGGCTGGGGATGTAGCTCAGTATGAAGGTCCTGGGTTCAATCTTCAGGACTGCAAAGCAAAACCAAAGGCAGTAATGATAACAAAAAATAGTATGCATAGCCAGTGGATAATTAAAATAACCCTTCTTCTGTTCTTGTTCAGTGTCAATGTGCATCATCCATTTACTCAAAAGTGAAATGAAAAAAGTGGTTTTTGTTTTATTTTTGGCTATTTGAAGCCTGGTGCTAATGCTTAATCCTTAGAATAATGTGAGCCTGAATGTTCTTTACATAGATTTGTTTTTCTTGCTCTTACATTATTTTTGTTTTTATCTTACATTAAGAATTTTTCATTTGAGTCTTTCATTTATTAAATTAAAATGCTAGATCATATGCTAAACTTGTTTTTTTTTAGATAAGGTGAAGTTGCCCAGGCTGGCCTTGAATTTTGTTCTTCCCATCTCAGTGTCTCAAGTAGATGGGACTATTGACATGCTTCATCACCCCTGGCTCACATCATAAAATTTTCCAAAACATGTAGTATAGTGGTTGTATTACTCTGTTTTGTGTTGCTATAACAAAAATCCCTGGACCTAGCTTCTTTATAAAGAAAAGAAGTTTACTAAGCTCAAAGTTCTGGTGGTCGCAGATCATGGTGCCAGAATTTTCTTGGTTCTTGTAAAGATGTGCTGGGCGTGTGACAAGATTTCTGAAGTAAATATTTTATCCAGGAGCCCTAATTTGGAAGTAGATGAGACATATTCTGTAAATGCTACTATTTTATTTTAAAAACAAAATAGAGGTGCTCTGTATTTTTCATTGTAGGATTTATAGTGCTTTTTAAGGTAGAAAAATACACACGCAGTGAAATAGAAATGCGTGTGTGTGTGGGCACGTGTGTATGTGTGAGTATACAAAAGGGTAGTGTGCTGATAAACTGAACAGCAGACCCTCCGACAACAAAACAAAACAAAT
Source organism: Dinomys branickii (assembly GCA_004027595.1). Taxonomy (NCBI): domain Eukaryota; kingdom Metazoa; phylum Chordata; class Mammalia; order Rodentia; family Dinomyidae; genus Dinomys; species Dinomys branickii. The sequence goes on along the minus strand of PVLD010010112.1, from coordinate 56,848 downwards.
CTTATTTGTTGAGTTTTCTAATGTCTGTGTATAAATACTCCCACAGTGGCTAATTTTAAGTAATCCATAGCTTAAGCAGCAAACAGCTTGCATGATTCCTGAGGCACATTCCCCACAGCTGATGCTAAAGTGCGGTTACCTCCAAGAGGGAGCTAAATGCAAGCGAGGGGAGCTCTGCACTGTGGACTGACAGGTTCCGGGGAACAGAGACAACCTGAGCCGTGTCGTAAGCGATTCCTAACCCTTGGGCAAAGTACAAAGGATAAGAGAGCTCGAGCATCAGTCCACAGTCAGTCACTTACCTGCCACACATTCATTCACTTATTTACCTAACACATTTGGAGGGGGAGTAGAATTACAACAAGGCATTTATTGTCAAATCTAAAAAAGAAGGAAGGCTATCCCTGAACTCAACAAGTAAGGAGTCTGAGATACGGAAAGTCTAAAATACTGTCAAGGATACAGGGTTAAAGCCATACACACAGAAGCAGAGAAAGCAGCCAGCCATGTCGATGGGGACTTCCCGCAGGTAGTGACTAAAGGAGAAAGAGGACTTTGCAAAGACAGGCATGAGAACGTCATTCCAGTTGGCTATTCACTGAAAGAAATGAAAAATAAAGAGCATGGAGTATAGAAAGCTAAGGACGGGCTCATGCTGTGATATAAAATACAGACAAGGGAGCAGACAGAGACAAGCAAGGTGACTGGGCACGGCGGATACTGAAGACCTGGGCACGCGGCACCACAGTCACAGTGCAAACAGATGAACAGACCCACATTTAAATGAATCACGTGAACAAACATATGTTGGTACTGAATGACCAAGCACAAGGCAGTAAGACCTCTCTGAAGACCAAAGTCACTATCCAGGAAGATCTGAAGAGAGAAGGAACAAAGCCAGAGAATCTCAAAGTACTTTCAATATGCATTTCCCTACTGGCTAGAGGTGTTGAATATTTTTAAAAAAATACGCAGTACTTGCTGGCCATTGGTACTTCTGCTTTTCAGAAATATCTATCCAGTTGATTTGCTCATTTTTTGATTGGGTCATTTCTTCTGGATTACTTTTTAGTTCTTTATGTAACCTAGATATTAGTCTTTTATCAGGAATCTAGCTAGCAATTTTTCCCCATTATGTACAAAGTCTCTTCATTTTGTGATTATTTATTTTGCTGTGTAGAAATTTCTTGATTTGATGTAATCCTATGTGTCGATTCTTGATATTATTATTATTTTTTTATTTTTATTTTTATTTTTTTTGCAGTACTGGGGATCGAACTCAGGACCCTGCGCTTGCTAGGCAGGCGCTTATTCCACTGAGCTATATCCCCAGCCCCTGATTCTTGATATTATTTCCTGTACTATTGGAGCTCTGTTCAGGGAGAGTATGCGTGTGTCTATGGTTTATATTATCTTCCGTGAGTTTCAATGTTTCTATTTTATGTCTACCTCTGTGATCCATTTTATTTGATTTTAGTACTAGGCGAGAGAGGGGCTCTAGTTTCGGTCTTCTGCACCATTTGTTGAAGATGTTGTCTTTTCTTCAAGGTATGCTTTGGGCCCTTTTGTCAAAAATAAGACAGTTGTAGGTGGGTGGGGTTGTTTCCATGTCTTCTGTTCTAGTGTATTGGTTATGTGTTGATTTTTGTGCCAACAGAACATTAGGTATTTTTTTAAACTATAGCTTTGCGGTATAACTTGTAATCTAGAATAGTGATGCTCTGCTCATTTTGCTCAGAATTATTTTGGGTATTCAGGGTATTTTATGTTTCTGTATGAATTTTAGGATTGTATTCTCTGGTTCTGTGAAGAATGTCATTGGTATTTCTGTTGTTTTGTTCTGTTTTGCTTAGGTACCACGAATTGAACTCAAGACCTTGTGCTTGCTGGGCAGGTGCTATACCACTGAGCTATATCCCTGGCCGTGTTGTCCGAATTTCAACCAGACCTGCCATAAATGCAGAGATAGTAGTGCTATTTTCATGGTATTGCTCCTCTGATTCAAGAACAAGAAAAGCTTTTCATTTTCTAATGTGCTCTTCCATTTCTTTCCTTAAGGTTCTGTAACTTTTATTGCAGAGGTCTTTCACTTCCTTGGTGATTTATTCCTCAGTATTTAATTTTCTTGAACTATTATAAATGTACTTGTTTTTCTGATTTCTTCATTGAAGGGTATTTTGAGGGGAGATTTGTTACAATGTAATGACTTCTTAAAATTTAAACATTACCAGATTTCTCCATCACCTGTCATATACATAATTAATGAGTGCAGTTAGTAATTCATGTAGTTTTTCAGCCAATATTGTAATGCATTGTTACACAATTTCCATAATGGGTGATGCATTCTAATTTATTCACTTTTCTTTGAAAGTACTCAGTTCACATCTCATATTTTAATATTATTGATGAACATTTTGCTTATGGCTGGATCCTATATTTTGAAGTGCTTCCATAGGATCGACTTTATGAACAATTATTAGGTCACAAGACATGGACAACCTTTGAGCATTTTATTGTATCTTTCAAGATCAATGCTACCTGTGGTTTGTGGTTTATTTCAGACCCTTAAACAATTCTAGGGCATTCATTTGTTCTGTTTTATATAGTTTTTTAAAGAAAAGCATTGGTTATTTTCTGGCTAAATTCCAATAAAAGAGACAGAAATCGAATTTTTAGGCAGGTGAAAAGCAGAGTCAGTATCCCCAACTCCTTGGCTTTTTGCTCTTGCAAGAGGCCAGAAGGGTACTTGGGGCCTTAGACACTGCTTGTTCAGTGTGGCCAGTATTTAGTGACTATGATTTAAATGAAATTGAAGATAACTAGGAGAAATTTAAGCTCCAGATAAAACACACACAAAAAATGACGGATGCCACAGCAGCCCAGGTGGCGTCGGACCAGGAAGTCTGGAGTTATTTGTTGACAGCAGCTCCGCTCCCACAGGCACCTTTGGCATAGGCAGAAAGCCTCGGCAATCTGAGCTGTACATCTGGCCGAGGTTGCAAGGCACCCAGGCGTGAAGGTCCAAGCCCATCCAGGTCAAGTCACAAAGAGTTTGCAAATCTGTGCGTCCACGAGAGACTGTCTGTAAGCAGACAGCGGGAAGAGCATCCATTGCATGCATTCCAACCTAGCAATGCATCCTATTGTTTTGTAGTTTGAAAAAATTATGGAGTCATAGGAATGTGCAAGCTTAGTACTGGTCTTAGATACCTTTCATCCCAGTGACTGCATCTTATATAATCATAGCAGTGTCAGGCACAGGCACTGACATGTCTCGTGTGTATGTGTGTAGTTCATTTTTTCATCAATGTGTAGATTTGTGTAACTACCACCACAGCCAAGATAGAGAACTAGACCATCATCTAAGAATTTGCTTTGTGCTATCCCTTCATAGCCATGTCCCTTTAAGCTTTCGCCTAATCCCCAAACCCTAGGAATGATTAATCTGTTTCCTATTCCTGTCACTGTGATTTTGAGAATCTTAAGTAAGTGGAATTCTACAGCTTATGAGTCTGGGATTGACTTTTTTCATTCAACTTAATATCCTTGAGATCCTTTCAAATAGATGCATGTATATGGAATTACTTCCTCTTTATTGCTTAGTAATATTCCACAGTATACATTTTATGCTGTGGAAACCTCATCTTGTTTAATAGTTCACCTGTGAAAGGCTTTTCTGAGGTGTTTCCTTCCATTCCCTTCCCCTCTCTCTCTTTGTCTTTCTTTTCCTGTCTCTGAGCTTCTAGCAGCCTGCTGGTTAGCAAGAGTTAAGACTGAACATTATGCCCTTGTTCCCTGTCTTAGTAGCAAATTATGTGTCATTTTAGAAGCATGATATTGGCTAGAGTTTTTATTTTTGTTGTTTAACAAGCTAAATAAGTTATTTATTCCTAATATTTTTGAAAATTTTTATTCTTGATGATTATTGTATTTTGCCTAATACTTCTTCTACGCCATTTTTCATAAAGATTTGAATTTTCCTCTAGTATTTATGCTGATTACACTAAATGATTTCAAATAAACTTTCCATCCTTGGAATAAGCATTATTTGATAAGGGTTTTAGGTTCTGTTTGCATATTGTAGAAGTTGCTAATATATGTTAAGAAGTTTTGCATCTACATTTCTACAAGACCTGGGTCTATTGAATTATTTTTTGTATAGTTTTTGTCTTTGGGAGAATCATGATAATCCTGGCTTTATAAGATAGGTGGGAAATATTCCTTCCTTTTCTATTTGGTGTAAACTTGATCGTAGCTCTTTAAGATTTCGCTAGAATTTTCCAGGTAAAACACCACAAACCTCGATTTCTTTGGAAGGCTTTGTATCATGTATTCAATTTAGTTAACACTTATGGGACTCTTTGGATGAATGGTTTCGGATTGGAAGAGTGGAGTAGTTTCTTCAAAGAATTGTTACATTTCATGCAATTTATCGTATTTATACGGGCAGCTTGTCCATGGTGTTCCCTTAGTTTCATTTATTTTTACGACTTTATAGTATACTATTGAGGCCTTCAGGCATTCAGTGACGATGCCCCTTCCTTTACCACCGAACAGTTGCAAGCTGTACCTTTTTATTTACTTTGTCAGACTTGCTATGGTTGTATCAATCGTATTGCTTTACTTATTCATTCCTTTTTAAAGAACCAGTGCTTTTTAAATAGAAACAATTTCTCAGCTGTATATATGTGGTGCGTTTATGTTTTCAGCTTCATTGATTTCTAATCATCTCATTATTGCCTTTTACCATCTGCTGGCTTTGCATTCATTTCAGTTTCCTGTCGTAACAGCTTGGATTACTTAATATAAGGTGTTTCTTTTAATTTATGTGGTCAAAATTTAATTAATCAAAGAAAAGAAAATCATTATATTCCTTTGTAGTTAAGCACTTACTTGTGTCTCTGTACTTGTCAAAGTACATCCTTGAACTTTAACTTCCTACACAATTGAAATGAATTTCTTATGTTTTGTTTGCAGTATGTTCATTCATTTGGTTGTCCACTCCTACATTGGGCTGGAAATGACCAACAACCCTGTGTTTTCTTACAGTTCCTAGGCTATTTGAATCTGAAAGCTAATTGGAGTATTTTGAGACAAAATTCTTTGTGCAGGGCTTAGAGTTTTCTTTCCTAATGGTAAAACTGCAATGTCATATGTCCTCGGCTGTGTCTGGCTTTCTGCTCTACTACTTTAAACATATGGTTTCCTTCTTCTTCATTGTATCTTGATAAGTAAAGCAATGCGCTGGCTCCAACCTCAGCCCTCACTCTAGGAAGAAAGAAGATGAAAGTGACAAGAAATAAAAGAGGTGTCACCTATTCTGGGAAAGCAAACTTTCCCGGAAATTCCCAGCTGACTTCCACTGACATCTCCTTGGCCATAATTGTGTCACCTAAGCTATAAAGAAAGGATAAAAAATATCACTTTCTCTTTTTATGCTAGCACATTGCTACTTGGAAAAAAAAATAATGCTGGTTAAGCAAAAAGGGGGAATGGCTTTTGACTAAAGAACTAGGAATCTCTGCTATACTAATTCAAAACACCCTTGGCATGAGCAGATATGAACTGATCAGATGCCTAGAAAATAACTTCCTGGGGCCTCTGTGTAAATGGAGACATTTCCTGAGCTGTTCTGGAAAGACTTTGAGACTGGGCTCAGGAACACAAGGGCAGCTGTGGCTTCTCCACATCCTCCATCTCCATGGGCAACACTGGCTCACCCCAGTCACTGGTTCTTATGTCCCTGACGTCTGCATCATATTTTCACATCTGTGGGCAGGACCGATGTCATAATTTGATGCCGTGTATCAAGTCCAGGAAACGTGAGTTTCATTTCAGTCCTGGATCATTTACTCCACGTATAAGATACCTAAGGGAACCCTTGCGGGGCCAGAGATAAGGAAGTCCATCTTTACCACCTTCCTCTGCAACCTTGCTCTCATTTCTGCATACAGCATTGCATGTAAACATGTTTTCCCTGTGACATGTGCATTTCAAGGTGACCACAGATCACACATAGGAAGTCAAAAGCAAACAAACAAAAAAGAACTCACAGTCCACCTTTAGTCCACTTAAGCCATTTACAGTTTTGTGGTCATGTCTCAAAACCTATCTGCATTCGAACTATTTCCTTAGGTCAGCACTGTAGCTTTTGTGAATTTTTTTAAAAGTGAAGAAAAGAAGTTTCTGCACGTAGCATAGCAAAACCCTTTTCTAAAGGCCCTATAAATACTTTTGCATTCCTGGTGCTGCCTAGAAATGTAGCTCTTCGGAGCTGCATGGTCGGCTATTTCTCCGAAACTAGAGTAGTCATTCAAAAATAGTTTCACTCAATTTAACTGCCTATTGAACCCTCTAAATTACAGATATTAAGCCTTTGGTTTCACAACAAACTTAATGAACAGTTCTGACAATCTATAAGCAAGGCCACTGGAAATTCATGGGCCAGATGGAATCACAGATTACACCATTTTCCTACTGGCCTGCAATCTTCTGGCACCTGGATCGACATTCCAGGGATACACATTATGTCTGGTGCAATAAATCCTGCCCCTGATAACTGAATTTGTGCTTTAGAAAGCTCAAAGCAAGCAGAGAAAATGCCTTCTAATTTCACTTATAAATCCTTGAAATATCAGTGAAAATCAGCCTATTGACAGTCAGCTTGCAAGGTGAACTAAGGAGAGGGTCCATTTCAAACTTCACTTGTTTTTATTAGTGTACAGTGACTGGGAGACCCTTTCAGAGGAAATTCCTCAAGGGAAGCAGAACTGTGGGAAGAGACAAGGAGAAGCAGGAATAACAAGGTGAAAATGAGACCTGGAAACTCAGGAGGTGTGAAATGGGAAGAGAAACCCACACATTGGCAAAGGAAGAGATAATGTTGTCTGAAAGTCAAGATAGTCCCTTCAAGAATCTCTTCAGTATTCACTGGAAAATTGGCCTTGCTCTAACGGTCCCAGTGTCTCCTTTATGGTGACATGAAGGAATACAGTGAACTGTGAAGTGCTTCCCACTTCATGAAAAGTGTTTCTAGTGTCTGCTGTATGGCTGGATAACATGGGACAGGATGATGGAGAATGAATTTCCTCATTTAGAATCCTGCATGCTGCACCTTTATGCTCCTTGTGTCTGATAAATACCAGTTTTCAAAGAACACCTGTCACTCTTTTGTTTCCCCACCTAATACTCACCAGGCTTATTCCATTTGTGTCTTCCTGAAACTAGACAGAAAGCTTTATTCCTTAGAGAAAATTGACTGAATTTACCTCCATATCCCTTGTGTCCACAGGAAGCCTGAAAGTGAGCAAAACCTCAAGAACTGTTGGTCAATTAAATGCATGCTCTAGTTGCCTTGAAAACATGGAATGATTTCCTCTTACGATAATCAGAAAACAATGAAAACACGGATGCTGTGGTTATATTTAGATAGCCACCTAAAGTCTCATGGGATCACAGATGGGACCTTCGGAAGGTGATGGACAGAGGACTTACAGCAGCCTTGGTGTTGAGAGTTAGGGCCTGGTTAGAAGCAGCAGGTCAACGTGGGTGTGGCACGTAAGATTGTGTCTCCCTTTCTGGCTCCTTCCTTCGTCTCTGCTTCCTGTCTGCCATGTCATGAGCTGCCGTCCTCCCCCAGGCCCCTGTGTCCTGCCATCTTTCCACAGAGGCAGCCAACTGTGGACTGAAATGCGAGCCAAAATAAATTACCATCCTTTAGGAAGCCAATGTCAGGGATTGTGTCTCCACGATGAGGAAGGTGACTAAATTAATAGTTTTATTTAGAGGAAAAAGGAGCAAACCAAGAAGGAGCCAGAAGACAGCTTCAAATATTCAAACACAAAGGGGAGCCTTGTCTCTCGCCCATGGGCTGGAGAACGCTGGCCTTTCCCTTCTTCTCACCGTGCTCTGCTCTGCCTATTGGCTGTATCATGGAAGGAAGCAGCGAGTCTGTGTCCTGGGTCCCCTGGGATGCAGCATATTTGTTGAGAAGTAGAGGAAATTCCATCAACATTATGCATTCCCCACAGATGCTGTTAGAAACTGGTTGTGACATGGTTTTACATTAAAAGTTGCATGACCTGCAGAGAACGGAGAATTCAACTACTTCATGCTACAGACATGCAACTGAAGCCTGTGAATCTGAAGGGCTCATGCATGTCAAATGGCTGGGTCACCATCTGAGTGCTTGTTCCCTTGAAAATTCTAAATTCTGGTAAGTGACCTATGAGGACTATTCGCATATTCTAAAAATCTAGTGGAAATCTAAATTCTCTTGTCCACTAAACTCCAAAATAGCTAAAAATTAAGTTGTTTTGAGTGTAAAGGGGAGCTGTTATTTCTTTACTTTGGACTGAAATTACAGATTGACACAATTTATTTAAATTTGTTATTTGCTGATTGGCTGGTAAGCAAGGATATGCCAAGGATACTTAAGTTGTGGTTAATGCAATGTACTGCTTGTAAAAATGGACTTTGGTGCTTTAGGTGATCTTTAAAAGTTGTGATTTTAAAAGTTGAAAAGAAGGAAAAGGAGATTTTTGTGGATAAAGTCACTTGTATCTGAAAAAGGAGTCTCTCATTTTTCTCTAGTTCTCTGCAGTGACAAGAGGATCTCAAATAGAGACATCTCAGCCTCTTCTCCCTCCCCTAGAAGCCCTTCAGCATATATAGCCTCGGAAAGAAAGCAGCTTCTGGTGAGTTAAAATGCAGAAAAGTATGGTATTTCATCATCTCAGCATAGAAGGGACAATGGAAAAATATGATGGATGATTAAATTAAAAAATTATTACAGTAAAAGACACATGGCCATGAATCTTCCTCAAGATACTCTTTATGTCTCTCCTGAAGGACACTTATCCCATAGTTCTTACCATGTTTTGAAGCAGCTCTGGAATTCCTCTTTCAAGGGCATCTTTACCAGATGTGATAAAAAAGTACGGTGAATGCTACTGCCAAGCATTATCCAGTGGAAATGAAGGCTGGTAAAAACACGATGCTGTGTTCTCATCCACCTTATTCACTGGATCTGGCCCTGTGCAACTTCTGGATCTTCCCTAAAGTCAAAATGACCAAGGTAGGGAAATGTTTTGAATTCATTCAGGATGTAGAGGCAGCCAAGATGGCATAGGTAAAGACCCTCAGGAAAGAGGACTCCAGAGCTGCTGCAGAAAGTGGTAAGCATGATGGGATGAGTGTGTTCAAAGTCAGAAGGAATGTTTTGAGGGAGATTCATGGCCATGAGTCTCATTTGTTTTCTCAAAACAAATTTAAACATTGACCCTGTCCAATGAATGTGTCCTTGCCAGATGTTACAGCCAGCCCACACCCTTTCTCCTATGCCTGCTAAATCAAGGAGGTACAGATAAAGCCACTAGGATGAAAGCACAGTGCTCCCAAGTTCAAACCCACTACTTTGCAGTCTTCCTATTCTGAACCAATAATAGTGTGGTGGGAGTGGGTTTGAACAGGATGCTCCGCTCCTATGCCCCTCCCTTCCATTACCTCTCTTCTCCTTTCCTCCTCCTCCTCCTCCTCCTCCTCCTCCTTCTTCTCTCTCTCTCTCTCCTCTCTCATCCTTCCCAGCACTGGGGATCAAGTCCAGGATCTTCACACTGAACTACATCCCCAACCATTTTTTAATTGTTTGGATCTTTCTAACTTGCCTAAGCTCCTTTTGAACTTTTGTAGTGATTCTCCTGCTTCAGCTTTTGAGAACGCTGGGATTACAGATGTGCACCACCAGCTCAGCCCTTCTCTTAATAATTGTGACCACAGTTGGTAGCCTCCTTAGATGAGGAACTTGAATGCAGGGAGACACAACTGTATGTACAAGACATTTCCATTCCTGAAAATACTGCTCTCACTCTTGCCCTCACGTTTTGTGTCAGACAGGTTGGTCACTGTGCTAACTTTTGCAAAACTTAGAGCAATTGGTCGCAACATCTCCAATGACCCAGGTCACTTTAGAGGCAAGTGGTCAGCTTGAGTGATTTGCACTCACCAGCTAAATGAACCCTTCCTCTGTCCTTCCATCTTCTGCTCAGTTATGAGTATTTTCTTTCCTTCCAAGTAAGTCATGCACTTCCAGAAAACTCTTCTGTGAAAAGTCACCAGAACCTGGCAGAGAGACGGAAGGGTAGAGGTGATGGTCCAGCTGTCAGGCTGATTAAATGAAGGCTGTCCAGGGAGCTGAATCTGCTGCCTGCACACTTAGGCAATGAGAGTAATGTATTAGAATGCCACTTCAGGGTCTCATTTAGAAATATAATTCAGGCACTGGCAGAAGCCTTTAAAAATATTGGCATCACCTTTCATATAGAGGACACAGTGGATTAAAAGAAAAATGTAATCCACAGAACGTTTCAGCCTCCTTTACATTCTTGGGTGCATTATCTTATTTTATGTGTGTTTTACTTTAAGAGGATTTCTGCATCTATTTTTTCCAAAGTCTGCTGCAGAGTAACTTGAAATCAAGCCTCAGAAATAGTTTCACTATATTGACTCTTCTGGGTGTTTCTCACTCATGCCTGCCATCCAACTTTTCTTTAGAATTTACTATTTGCCGATTATAACGTAAAGATTGTTGCCTTTGGGTAAAAAGTGAAGAAATTGTGTAGAAGCTTATTGCAACTTACTTTTTCTGTAGAATCACAAGACTTCAGCCCTGGGATGTGCTTTAGGAGATCATTTCTCATAGAAATGCTCATTTTCCTCTTGAGGCAACAAAGAACAAAGTAGCTACTCTTCGTTCTTTGCTCTCTTTACTTTACCCTAGTGGCATTTTATCAGGTTCTGCGTTTCTGAATCTGTTTCCTTTTTTTCCTGATTCTCTTCTGTGTAAGTCAGTAATGAGGGGTTCAAATGCCAAGCAAAGTGCTGATAAAAGCAATGTGCTGTCTGTTTGGAGATGAACTTGGAAGATTTATCAATTAGTGAAGTTATTTTGTGACCCTCCAGTGGGGAAGCTGTCTCCCAGCGGCTTGTTTTATAATACTGAGATAAAAGACTTGCCAGCCCGTTTACCGTAGAGTAGAATTCCCGGTGACCGAAAGGAAAAAGATATGAGCAGGCTGCTGACCAGAGAATTTAGGGGAATCACAGCACCCCTTGGACCCATTACTTTTGTTTGGTGATGAGGTTTTCTTTCTGAGAGTTTTACAGCAAGCAACATCTTACAGGATTTTCCCCCTAGACACAACTGACCGGCATGGCATTCATTAGGTAGATTCTTAAACAGCTATTCACCCATTTAAAAGCAAGAAAAAGATGAATATTCAATGTGTAATTCCTCATAATCTTCAGTGCTTTAAGTATAGGATATATTCTTGAACTGATTTTCTTAGAATGAATTAACATGCTAAACATCAAACAGTTGATGGTAGTTTTTCTTTCTCTGAACTATTATGCTTCTTTTTTATTAGTCTGTATCTGTGATCCATAATAATTATGTTCATCTTGAGGAATGGGTTCTTAAGAGAATTGAGATACATACATATTCCACCTCAATCCTTTCTCCTTCCCCTTCTCCCTTCTTCCAGCCCCTCCCCCCCACCCCACCCCACCCCTCCTCAAATCCTTTTCCCATCTCTGCCTAGGGAACCTTTTTATTTTGCTTTTTAAATTACTTATGTTTGGGTTTCTCTTATAAGAGAAACCCCGTGACACTTAACCTTCTGTGTCTGATTTGTTTCACTAATTGTGGTCTTGAAGTACACCTATTTCCCTCTAAATGATTTGGTGTGAAACACAGAAAGTGTTAGAAAATGCCATGCCGTTATACAATGGAGGCACTGTTAACCTTTCAACTTAGCACACATAACTGAATGACCTTACATAGCAAGGACCACAGGTTTCTTTGGAGAGAAAGAGCTCAGGGAAAAGGAGGGGTAGGACTTAGTACTGAAGCCTGGAGCTACAGGGATGGGGAGGAAGAGAGATCCAGCCATAGTCTGGGTCTGCTGTTATGTTCACGCCTAATTATTACTGCACAATGATTTTTAGCACAAACAGAATTTCTCAAAGCATCTTTTGGTCATAACGAGAGAGGCTAGTGGCTACTGTCCATTCTGTTGATGCCTTATTCCCTGGCTAAAGGTTATGTGTCACATTTTGCACTCACATACCTTGTTCAGTCTTATGGACCAGAGAGTGTTTGCTTATTTTGTACAAATTTTGCCATCTGTTGAGGTCCAAGTAATAAAAATTATTTGATTTTCCTCAAATGCATGCATAACAAATGCTTTACTGATAAAGTGCACTTGACCTCTGAGACATTCCAAGATGTGCACTTGAGATATAGCTGCTGAGGAGGTGAACAGGCTGATAACATCTATCCTGGAAGCCTTAATTTCGAGGCCATGACATAGCATGAATTAAGAATCACTTGAATTTTTAGTGATCATTTCCTCTGCTTTGACTTTTATGACATGAGTCAGGAAATGAAATTATCTGTGCCTCCAATAAAGTTTCTCATTAATCTTTCAGGTGAACTTGGGTCTTGTTACTTTCTTTAGTCTTTCTGATGCAAAAAAAGACAGAATATGCCTTTAATTTTTTAAACACATCTCCATACACTATTCTGTCAACGATGTAAAATAAATCTTTCTTTTCAAACTTCTACTGAGAAGAAAAACATACTTTTCCTTTCCATGTTTTTGTATTTGCATGGGGAAAAAATGAAATTCCAGGGACAAAAGCAAGACAAACCAGGTATACAAACCCTAATAAACAGATCTTTTTTGGCAAGTGCACAGGGTAGGCATATATAGTTAGATTTATAGGATCTGCCTGGGGGGACCCTCTCTGACAGCAAGGCTAGTTTTGGTAAGACACAGACTACCAACATGGTGAATTTATCCTTGATTCCTTACAGAGTGCTACTAAGCCAGAAAGATTTTTTAAATCTTGAAGACTTCCCAGTGTCTTTTAAACATTAGGAGCAAAACACACATAGCTTTTTCTTGCATTTTAAAATAACAATTGTGATGTTAATCCTCACACACCAACTGCACTGGATTAAGGAAGGCCTAGCAGAGTAACAAAGCATGCTCTGTAGTGTGTTTGGGTGTGTAATGGAGCGATGACCTCGGGTACTGCCCCTTTCTCTCTGACACTCTTCCCTGCTCTGCTTCTCAACCACCAGGAACTGAGCCTCTTCGCTTCCCAGGCCCTTCCACCATGATGTTCCTGCCTTGGAGCAGCCAACCATGGACTGAATCCACTGAAACCATAAGCCAAGTTAGGTCTCTCCCACTTCATGTCATGGGTACTGGGTATTGTGAGTGTCCCAGTAAGAAGAAAGCTGCCTAGTACACAAGCAGAAGAAGAATGAGGACTAGGGCAAGTGAGGACTCTTATTTATAGTGCTGTACAGCATTGGCATGCTTGGCAAGACAGTGGAGAGCTCAAAAGCAAAAGGTTCCAAAGCACGGAAAGATGCATCCAACGTCCATATGGAAATAAACTGTATTTCTTCATTGTTGTTTTCCACCTTTCCTTCTTCCCTCTGCTGCTGGACTATCCAGGCCCCTTTCCCTTCCCAAATGGAGTTTCTTTGCCATTTGTCCAGGACACAAATACCAACTGCATCAAAACATTTGATACCAACTGCATCAAAACATTTGATCCTTCACATTTCTGCCTGTTTTACTGAGTCTCATTCATTGCATATCCCACACTCTTACTTATTGTACCTCACCCAGCCCCGTTGGCAATGCTTGTCCCTGGCCCTATTTCACAGCAATGCCCTTTGTATATTAAAAATGTTTAGAATTTAGAACCTCTCCTTCTCCTTTTCATCTTTCATTATTTTGGAACAAAGTCCATCTTCCAGTGAATCTTTTATTTTACGCATTCTCTTCCCCTCTTCTAAATTAGAGGCACTGTTTTCCCCATGAGTTGTGATTTTCAGGGCAAGAAAAAGTTATATCAATGAAAAATACACAGGAAAAGATGTCACAATTGTCTCCATTAGATTTTGCTTTCTTTTTTCAGAGGAAAGTAAAATGGAGCAGACAGGGGGATGCCCCTGGAAACCCTATCCTAGAAAGACTGCAAAGCTCTGGGTATTTAGAGGCATGAGAAATATTTTCTGGGGCATTTGGAGGAAGTAATATTGGGGGCTCAACCTAGGGCCTTCACAGTGAATCATATGCCCAGTCTTTTTTTAACTTTTGAGACACAGTTTCACTAAGTGGTCCAGGCTGAGCCATAATTTGTGATATTCTTGCCTCAGCCTCCCAGAGTGCTAGATTATGGTGTTATGGTACCACATCCTATATCTTTCTCTTAATGCTCAGAGAATTTGGTGGTAAAAAGCCAAATGGAATTTATTAACAATGTTGATAATATTAAACACAATGATAAATATATAAATCCCATACGAAATAAACTATATCATATGGAAATATATAAAGAAAACTTAATTAAGACAAAAAATTTATTGCTATCTAAAATGTCAACCCTTCAGTATTGAGTTTAAATTCAGTATTAATATTTTTAAATGTTTAACCATTTTCTGTAGTCTACCCTCATTGTGAACATTCACTAAACTATGCTGCATCTCTCAACGTTACTTGGGCTTAATCTCACCAGCAACTCAAAATTTCAGAGAAGCTGTGTCTGATTTTTCCAACTTGAGAGTTCTGCTTCTTGTATTCTCCAGAGCACATTATGTAATATTTTTATGTCTTAAAATATGGTGGAAATTGATAGATTACTCCAGGCATGCTGAAGTTTTGTTGATGTGTTTCTTCATTCCTGTAGTAGTTACAAAATCCTCTCCCAGATTTTACCTCTGTCTAGAAAAGATGAGAATAACCCACACTTAGTTTCCCAGAATGCTTTGTTGCCAGGGCAGGCCATGTGATAGAGTTTAGCAAATCAGATTCAGCCTCAAGCAAGCAGAGGGAAGAGTTTCTTCTGCACTATGGCAGTGATAGCAAACACAATATCCAGAGTGTCAAAGGCAGGAAGGTCAGTAGTAGCTGTCCTGGTCCCCAGTTAGTAGCTCTGCTCAGGCAGAGGCAGAAACCTCTGTGTCCTTTGTCTATGGAGAGAGCAGCTGTGTCTTCACCTCCCCAGTTCTTCAGAGCCATTCATGCTGTGGCTCTGGCTGTCCCTTCACCCTGTGATGTCACCTGTCTTATCAATAGGTTGCTTTAGCCCTCTGGTAATTTCATTAACTACTATTTATTCATTCAACCAATGCCTGCTTGCTTTAATTCAGCATTCAGTCAAGGAAAACTATGAGGGCAACACCATCCTGCACATTGCTAAGTCTTCCCAGTGATGCCATGAAGTGAGAGCTAATGTGCTCTCGTCTGTGTAAGAAGAAACTCAAGCATGGAGAGGACATATAATTCATGGAAGTCACTTGTTTCTCAGTTATTATTGATTAAACATTATTGTTAAGCATCAGTTTTATCTCGCAGTGGGAGCACATTTAAAGAAAGCCACAAAATAGCAGATTGCTCTGGATTTAAAAGATCAATCAAATAATTCAATAAGAAAAAGGAAGCTGATGTAATTAATCCAAACCAAAATGGAGGTTAAGGTTGATATTACTGATGAGACCTCTGACTTCATTCTTGTATCCGACTGCAGCTTTTGTTCCAGGCAGTGAACGTTCCTGTTCTCTCTGCTCTGCAGAATGACAAAGCAGGAAGAAGGGTTTGCAAGGAGAAGACTGGTAAATACACTGAGATTGTGGTTATAAGAGAGAATGGGCACAAAACAGTGCTTCAGTGGCTTCTAAACCACTGCCATGAGATACCAAAGATTCACTGAGGATCTATTTTTGCCATTAGCAGCACCAGGTGATCTATTAAAACCACATCATTTCCTTATGACTGGTGTTAAAAAGCTCACAGATCTTATGAGCCAAAATTTAGATGACATATTTTAAATGAATCTTTTGAAAAATAATACCTGCCTTTTCCCAAGCAGTATGACAAAGAACTAGGATCCAGTAAATATGCAATATGTAAGCTAGAACAAATACATTTCCTTGGCACCTTCTAAAAAAGATCCAACTGAACATAAGAATTGATGGGTGATAAGTGTGCTGCAACCAGAATTATGGATTTTGGAACTGACAGAACAGAAAAGTGGCCTACATTTAAAACATACATTGAACTGCTCAAAACCCTGTTGTTCACAGGATTTAAATTAATGGTCTCTTTGAAGACCATTAATGAGGTTTAGGGATTTCTAGGTTAGCCCTTACCGGCACTCTAATGACATATTGTAACTACTTAAAGAGTTGTTTGGATTATGTCATTCCTTCAGATCTCAACAAATGTGTCATTTTATCAAAGGACACCATGCTCCAGCTTTTGAATACGTGTCCAAGACACTGGGCTGCTTGTAGGTAAGAGTGATTTTCTTCAACTCTGTTCATTTGCTGGGGCAGCAATAACAGTACTTTGGGTTGAGTCATTTAAACAACTAAACTTCATTCAAACTTCTAGTCCCGGAGAGTAGAAGCTGGAAATCAAGGTATGATAGTTGGTTTCTTCTCAGAGTTGTGTGGGACACTATCCCTGGCCTCTCTCCTAGCTCCTGCTAGATGGCTGGCCCTCCTTAATGCTCATTGCCTTGTAGGACCATCGTGCCAGTCTCTGCCTTCATCTTTACCTGCAGCTCTGCTTGCCCTACATGCATGGCTGTGTCCAGAAATTTCCCTCTTCACAAAGACAGGGAATGACTTTAATGTCATTCAGTCAGATTGATCAAAGACCACACCACTTCAGGATAACCTGATTTTAAGTAATCACATATGCAACAATCTCATTCTTAAGGTCACAATCTGAGGTACAGAGGAGGGGAGGGCTTCAAAATACGAACTGAAAAGGAACAAAGTTTAACTCACAATTTTCCAATACAATCTCCCCTGGTTTTTTCCCTTTTCCATCTCAGTTTGTAAGTAGACTTCTTTTTCTAGACTTCTTTCCCCATTTCCTGTCTGCTTACCCCAGTACAGAAAACCCATGGCCCTGCTAAAGTTAAACCCTTTCATTGTTCTGTCAAAAACTCCGCAGAAAAACCACAGACTAATATTAATATCACCTTTTCTGCATAGTCATTTATTAATGAATTTAACTGTTTATTATCACTGGCCATCTTTAATTATTTCTCTTGAAAAGCTGCTAACCTCTTGCAAGTGGCAAATATCATGTAATTCGATGCGCCTTAGAAAGTATCTATTATGCTGTCAGATTTATGGTTTTGGGGCTCAGAAAGAATATTAGTGTCGCATAAGCCTATATCACACGTGCTATCTGACTAGAGAGGGGTGGGGGAGCAAGCAGAAAGCAAGGAAAAGGAGAAGATTACACACAAAAAAAACACACAAACTGTTTCTCAAACTGGAACTGAAGAAGTCGCTGGACATATGTTCCTTTGGAACATTTTGCATCTCAATTGGGAAGGTGGCTGCGTTACAAATGAACATGGATATATTTAGCACAAAGAAGCTACTCCTGTACAAGAAGCCTTCCACACGATTGCAGCAATTAGACATTAAAGTGGGTTAGAAGGCAGCTGTGTTGTAGCTACGGGCTTGCTGATGGCATTTGATTGTTAACTGATTTTGGGTTTCTCCTGGCATTTGTGAGTCTGGACTCTTCAAAGGAATTTATATAAGATAGGAAGTATTGTCACAGACTTATAAAAGCAGCAAGTGGGAAACTGTGTCACCATGATTTCAGCCAATTGGAGAGGTCTTCCTGCCTGGGGTCCCTGCTCCACTGTGTCCATCAGCCTTTCTCAGCAAAAATAAGGTGAAATGACTCTCAGCCCTTCAAATACTCATTAATTGTGGGAAATACTTCCCTAAATGATACAGGCTTATAAAATAACTTCATTTGATCCACCAGAAGAATGTGACTCTCCAGCAAGTTCTCCTTTAGATGGTAGGATTTCTATGAGGCTGCAAACCATGTCCTACTTAGTGCAGTATCCTTACCAATTAAGCCACATTTGAGACATGTTGACCTCATAAAAAAACACTAACCTGAAGAAATCATTGGGCAGGGAAACGCCTGGATGCAAAGATGGACGGATGAACAAAAGAATAGATAAATTGATCTAGTGCAGATTTCCTAAGGAATATGTTGGCTAGATTGAAAAGTCTTTTAACAATAAGGACATAAGTATCTGGTTTTCTATATAAATAAACTGGAGCCAAAAACCCACCAGGAAACATTTTCTAAAGCCCAAAGGGAAGGCACTTTTGAGTATTTAAAAACAGTTATGTCTGACTTTCTGGTCTTCTATGGTGGCACCATCAATAGCTGGAATTTCCAGCAAGAAAGAAAAGAAAGGGAAAGATGTAAGGGGACAAAGTGAAGAACAAGAAAAATTTTTGTAAGGGGAGAGAGAGAAAGAAAATACAGGAAAGAAAGAAGTCAAAGGAAACAGAAAAACAGGAGGGAAGAAAGGAAGGGAAGAGGAAAGAAGGAAGGAGGGAGGAAGGTAAGAAAGGAGTTTAGTTTCAGAAACTGGACCACTTTAAGGCAATGTAGCATTTTGACCAATATTAGTATATGTGATCTTAGATTTACTTTCTCATATTTATACTTATGACTTTTAGAGCTTTAGAAAATATCAGCATGCAAAACTAGTACTGATTCAGTTTTATTAATATAAAGTAATACCCTGTTGGTAGACAGTAGCAGCTCCATAGATCCACACTCATAAAAGCAATTAGTGTCTCATGACTTTATTCTAGAATTGCACATTCTCAAGGTGTGTGGAGTTGTAAAAACAACTGTTTTTCTACCTTAATACAAAAGTACTTCCTCAGTTCTCAAGAGGCTAATTGTTATTTGTATCCAACAGGAGAAGGGAGGCACTGAAAATATCATTGTTAATAAAAAAGTGAATATGGTGTATGTCATTTCAAATTAATATTAAGACCAATAGCTGGTGATGGTTGGGCCTTGTCGTCAGAGGTCTTGACCTACATCAGCTGGTTGACTTTCCTCATGCACTGCAAGTGCAGATTTTGCCTCTAACCGTGGGCTGCAAAGTTTGTCCCTTTAACACAGAGCTCACAGAACTGGAATTCCCACTCTGTTCTGACTGCACAGTAGAGAATCTGCATTTAATTCAAGACTAATGGAATTCAAAAATACAAAATTAACTTCAATTTGCCTTAATTTTGCAAAAGTAAATACCAGATTTATAAGTGCAGAGGCAGCCTGTGGGAACTAAATAACCAACAGACTTTGAAGCTGTGAGTGGTGATTGATTTCTGCTGCATGTAGATTTATTTCTCTTCTTTTAATTGAGAAAAGGTGCTTTTGTTTATGCTCAGGATTGGAAGGGATGCAGCTTCCTGTGGCCATAGTTAATACATAAAAGCAAGCAGAATTTTGTCTGATCACTACAAATCACTAGTGATTTCAGGTCTTGTGGTTTGACGGTCTGTGGTTATGGATGAAATTTGTTTTGAAATGTTGGATTTCAGAGCTCAGAGTAGATAGCTGCAGCATTACATTCTGATATGCAGATGTCTACTCAGAGATAATGATGTGTTCCTATTGCCTATGTGATGCAAGGATGTTCTGTGAAGTTTTATTCTTAGGACTCTGGTCTTTAAACAGGTGTTGGAAGCACCATGCAAGGTTGAATGGAATCCAAATGAGAGGATGCATGTGAAAAGCCATACAGAACAAGATGCTGTAGAAATGT
Source organism: Dinomys branickii (assembly GCA_004027595.1). NCBI lineage: Eukaryota > Metazoa > Chordata > Mammalia > Rodentia > Dinomyidae > Dinomys > Dinomys branickii. Next base: position 37,150 of record PVLD010010112.1, on the reverse strand, counting down.
AAGTTACTCTTCAGAAAGGAACATAATATTTATGCCATTATGGTTGCTAAGACCTTGGACTGGTCTGATTTGGAAAAAGATCTATTTAGAATCAGCCCAGAGATGAAAGTGGTTTAGATTCAATGACAATACCATTTCTGTAGCCATTTTTCAATCCCCTCATAAACATAAATTTATGAAAATAAATGCTCATGCCTAGTTCTGAGCCCTTAATCAAATGTAAGAAAGGCCAAAGTATTTGAGTCTATTAAATTCCACAATGAGGCTGATTATTTTCAGGTTTTCTATCACTTCATGCTTGCCTACACTTTTAACTCTGTACATTGTAGAAAGATAGATTTTTGTGTATGTTTTAGTCAGTCAAACTATGACTGTATTGGAAAGTTCAGCCCCTTTATATGGATTGTAATTACTGACATATTTGTGTTTATTTATACCCTTTTTTGTGCTTTTCCTTTTCCCGATTATCTGTATTATCTCCTTGTTTTTCTCTTCCTTTGTAGTGATTGTGACTTTTTAATCCATTTCCTTTTCCTCTAGTATTTTTATAGTAATCACAACAAACTCAAATGGACACTTTATCTTTTTTCAAGAGCAAAGCAAATCTCTATATATTAGAACACTTTAATTTGACTTAACTTCCTCCAACCACATGATTAGATCTTAGTTTTAACTAGAATTCCAGTTTTATCTCTCATGTTTTTGTTATAATCATGTTTTTATTATTATATACAATTATTTGTTTTGTGCTTTTCATTCTTGACATAAAAACCTTTTATCAATGATAATTTTCTTTGTGGGTGAAATACATGCTTTTATATTTTTAAAAAATGAACTAGTAAGCATCACTGAGTTCTTAATTTGAACATCTTATTCAACTTTTGAATTTTTAAAAACTTATGTTAGTAAAAATGTCTTTTCATATCTTCCTGTGATGTGCTACTCTTGGGAGATTTTGTGTGTAAACACAATTTCGGTAATCAGCTAATTTTATCTTAGCCTACTTTAAAAATATTAGTTTCTAGTATTTGTCAGCATTAGACAACTAGCATCTATTCATTACACATGTTGGTTGAGTTGTCTTTTTATCTCATTGTGTTCAAAATTTTAAATAATCTCTTTGTTTCTGTTCTTTTGCTGTTGAGTAGCACATATTTTGTTGGCTGGTGTAAGTAGCCTGTCGGTTTCCTCAACATTTCCATGTGCTCCAGTTTTCCTCTGTCTGCTCTGAGGTGTTAACAGGTACCTTTAACAAATGGATCTAATTTTTGTGGCTTGATGAGACAGAGGTTTGTTGCCATTGTCCCAGCAAGTATTTCATCCCTAGAGAAAATTTAAACATAAAGTCCGGGACCACCAGCACCCCCCATAGCTTTTCTGATACATCCTAGACTGCTCAGTCAGGGCTCTGGAATCCAATCGTCTGAGGTGAATTCTACTTGGCTGTATGCCCTTGGATTTGTTAAATAGTACCAGTGCCTCAGTTTATTTACAAGTAGTCAAATAAAAATAATGATGGTTACAACCTCATACCATTGCCAAGAAAACCTTGTGATAGGGAACAGATCAACACTCTGTAGAAACTGGTGCGACAAGAGCCACAGAATTTGCCTTAGATGCTCTGAGGTCAAGAAATTCATGTGGGTCTGTCCCATTCTTTTTTGTACCATAAAGACTGTCATCCCCCCCCTTCCAGGTCCTAGGTACAATATCCAACAGATCTTAGACATTTTGTTCTGATCTCTGTTTTCAATTAAAAGTCATTTCTAGGATTAAAACTTCTCATTGTTTTAAAGTCAGAAATGGTTCCTTGATTTTAGTTTTCTGAGCCTTAGTGTGATAATGAAAGGAATGTTTGCACATGGCTACCTTTAGAACTCTTCATCAGTTTTCTGGTGTCTTGTTTTTGGTGGTGATTAGTCTTGACTTTTGATCTCAGCCTTATAATTCTCAACAAGAGTATCTGATTTTAACACCTTTTAAGTATGGTAATCAGTGTGTGTGTGTGTGTGTGTGTGTGTGTGTGTGTGTATCCCCTACATGCTCTTTAAAGAGATTGATATTTTTCTTCTTTATATCTCCAGACCTTACCATATTCTTGACACACTGGAGTGCTTAACTGATGTCTGTGTTGTAGTTACCTCTCCATTGCTGTGAGGAAAGACCTGGGCAAAACTACTTACTGAAGAAAAGGTTTGATTTTCCTTGTGGTTTCAGGTGTTTCAGTCCATGGACAGGTGCTTGATTGCTTTTAGGCTTCTGGTAAGGTACAGGCATTATGGCAGAAAGCATCATGGTGGAAGGGTGTAGTAGAAGCCAACTGTTCACATCTGTGGCAATTAGAAAACAGAGAGAAAGTGGAAGACAAAATATACTCTTCTGAAGCATAACCCTAGTGACCTACTTCCTTCTCCTACCCTACTTCCAAATTCCCGTTTAATCATTAACTCATGAATGAGTTAATCCATGGATGAGGCCAGTGCCCTTTTGATCCGGTTTTCTCTCTAGATCTCACCTCTGAACATGGCTGCTTTGATGATCTAATTCTCAGTAGATGAGACTTCGGGAAGATACTTCATATTTAAATCATGACAGTCTGTGAACAAGAGAATAAATAAGAACACTTAAACATCTCAGTACAATTTCAACTCAAAACCAATATACAAGAAGTAGGACTAGGGAGGACAGTTTTTGTTTGAAAAGCAATTTGAGAATGTTTCAAAGATTAAAATGGCATTAAGTCGTTTTCCACTAGCAAGTCTCAGAAGGCAGTAGGTGAGCTGCTGCTGTCAAATTGTACAAGTGCAAAACATCATAGACTCAGACTGAAGCCTATAATCAACCCCTGTTGGGAGCCCTTATCAACTGTTCAATGTTGTTGCCAGTTCCTTGTTAATCCTTTAAAGGAGCAGGTTGAAAACAAGACCAAAGGCTTGTATTATATAAGAAGATTTCTGGATCCCAGCTATTCAAACAGTTCATTCCACACCACTTTGATACCAAAAAATATTTATTTCAGAAAACTTTTACTGATTAGGCCATGAAGTATATACAGTTGCAGAGTACCAAGTACACCTTGGGTATAGTTTTACATGTCTTCTGTGTTTTTAAAATTAATTTCTGTTTCTCTTTCATTAATTATAGTGATAAAGACCTTTAAGGGTAGAAGAATAAATAACCCCTGGCAGCCTAGAATCTTCTGCATGATTTCCAGTTATGACTTAGTAATTGAAAATGGCCTTAGAAGCAAATCTTGAAGCATTTATTGTCAGCAGGAATGTCTTAGTTACTTTTCTCATTGCTGAGACAAAATACCCAATACCGAAAGTTAAAGGAGGAAGAGTTTATTTCATTTCACAATTTGTAGAGGTTTAAATCTATAGTCAGCTGGTTCCAAGGAGGGGTGGCATGCCAGAAGAGCATTATAGAAGAAAAACTGTTCATGGCAGGCAGAAAGCAACAAAGCAGCAAAGCAGCAAAGCAGCAGCAGCAGCAGCAGTAACAACAGCAATAAAATCTGCTTTTGTATTTCATCTGGTTATCTGTCCTTTGGGCAGTGCCACTCACACCTTGGATGGGTCTCCCTTAATCCCAGTGTCACATACTCTAGATATAGCCACCTCTGAAAAATCCCGCCTGTGGCAGGTGAGGCTTTGGCGGAACATCTACATGTAAGTCATGTCTTAGTTACTTAGTTCTCTTTGCTGAGACAAAATACCTGACACCCGAAGTTAAAGGGGAAAAGGTTTATTTAGCTCACAGTTTGTGCCAGTTTCAGTCCCTAATCTGCTGGCTACAAGGAAGGGTGGCACATGACAGAGGAGCAAGAGTTCATTGCAGCAGAAGACAGCAAAAGCAAGGGAGAGATGAGATGCAAGCCTCTTTCTCTCCCTTATATTGTTAGCAGACTATTGCCTTAGGGTGGGTGCGGCACTCACACCCTGAATCCCAGCATTAGACTTTGAATCGATCACAAACTCTAGATTTAGTCATCTCTGTAAACTGCTCCCTACTCCCTGCCGTGGTTTTGCGAGTCATCTAGACAAAAATCATAACAAGGCAAAACAAGGAGACTTTGAGATGAATTTGAACCCTTCTGCTAATATGATCACTCAGGGGCAATAATGGCTTTCCCAGTCAGAGTGTGACTGTGCGGTTTTCACATTAGCTAAAAATGTTAGAGATCACTTTTGAAACTACTAGAGCAATGATAAAAATTCTGTACAACCCTAGTACAAAATAATGAAATATATTTTCACTTTAGCACTGAAAATAAAGAGCAAAAACAAATAAAAAACCTTAAATGTTCAAAATGGAACTTCTAAAGGGATGTCCACAAACTAAGTAGTGCATTAGGGCATTAAAAGATGATTTTTGTTTTCATAGTTGATCAGAATGACATGGGTAGATTATTCTGTTTGATTTTGATGGTCAAATGCTTCCATCATAATGGAAATTTACTGATTGACTCCTGTGCACAGCAATCCTGGGAACATTTTCTTCACGGAGCAGTTATTTCTCAGGAAGAATAGAGGGAATCCCAGAGAAGAGGTGTCAAATGTTTCAAAAAGGGTATTATTTTCATTTTAAAAATAAAACACCATGTTCATTAAAGAAAACTTGTCAAAATATATATAAAGAAGGTAATTCAACCATCTTAATACTGGAAATAGTAATGTTAATAGTAACATTAATTTCTGGTATACATATATACATTATATCTGTAAATACAAAATACGTCAGATTTTCAGTTTAAATTTATACCGTGGGCATTTTCTGTACTATGGACAGAAGAAGGCTTAACGTACAGGATAAGGGGGGGAATCCATGTCCTCTGCTGTAGTGTAGAACTAAAATCTCCCTCAAAGTTTCATATTTCAAGGTGTAGCCTGGTGAGAAAGAGTAGGTCACCAAAGCCGTGACCTGGAAGGGTGCATTCTTGTCCTAGGCGCCCCCCTTTCTCTTGGCTTCCCGGCTACCATAAATTGAGCACCATGTCCTCCACCTTGCCCTTCACTGTGCCATTTCTGCCTCGGAGCTCACTGATCATGGACTAAAATCATGAGCCAAATAAACATCTCATTCTTTATCTAAAACTGTAGCTGTCAGGTATTGTGTCTCAGCGATGGAAAAGTTACTAAGATATCCCTGTATCTAAACTGTGAGGTGGTGCACGTTACCTGCTGATTCTGGTATCCAACACACTGGCATGCTCCCATGAAAAAGCATATCTGAATTTTACCTTGGGTGCGATCTTAAAAGCCCAGCTCTGGGCAGTTAAATAAGCTATAAATGTAAAATATATTAACAAGCAACTATTAGTAAACATTGATGATCACCTAATAACACTGGCAATGCCTGGCACAGAGGATGAGGATTAAGGATCCCCTGGAGAGTCCTGGTAGGTCTATGGCTATGCTTGGTAGGAGGCTGCTCACTCATAGACACAGGGAGTAGTGGAAGCTCCTGTGGAGAAACTACCTTAGCAGGCATAGCTGCATCTCCCTGTGGGCTGAGCAGATTGGCCCCATGGGATGAAAAAACTAGGCTATGGGAACACCCTGGGGATTTACTTCGAATTGACAAAAATACAAAAAGCAACCACTGTATGTAAGAGACAGGAGGTGAGCTGAAGTGTGAGTGTGTAGATTTGGGACCTCTTGCTGCGCAATTCCAATGTCACCTTTTTTGCTTGCTTTGTAGAAACAAATGGGAGCCCTTTACTTCTCCTTTTTGTTTCCTGGCATGATGTTCAGTTCTGTAGAGCGTGCTGAAAGGATGCTGCAGGACGAAAGTGTTTGTGTTCCTGTCAGAGCATGCCTGGCAGGTTCTGGGAGGCTTTTGGCTTTCTCGGAACTGGCCCTGAAGCCTGCAGTGAGTGCAGCAGGTCCTGGATCCCCTGTGGGTGTGTCAGTGGTGTGTCAGTTTCCAGCGAGCAGCTCTCCAGGGATGCCTTTGCACATTTTTTTTTTTATATACCGGGAATCGAACTCACAACCTCATGCTTGCCAGACAGGCGCTGTGCCACTGAACTATATCCCTAGCTGGCTTTGCACTACCGCTCAGACGAGCATTTTCTCCAAGTCTCTAAAGGCAGATCTGCAGCCTTACATGCCAGAGAAGCAACATAGCAACTTCTCTTCTATGCAGTTTGTCACGGCTGGTATTTTCAGCAGTATCTGTGTCCCAGCCTTGGGGAGGGAGGTGCACTTTTCCTTGCTGTATGTGAGCATTGGGACTAGGAGTTTTCTTTTTATCTTTTATTTTTATATTTAAAGTTCTCACTTCTTAACAACTTCATAACTCAGTTCTGTGATATTTAATATTTTTTATATTTAATCTTTGCCCAAGTTAGCATGCAGCTTCTCTCTCCTTCCTGAATCTTTCGGAACACACTGAGCTACCAAGGATTCAGGCAGAGATGTAAGAAGAGTGGATAAAAGAGTTAAAAAATACATGGAAGTAGAGTATGAGACAATAAATTTCTAACTTCTTATGATACAACAAGGAACAGAAAAGCACTACAGAGGGTCAGTTGGTACAACAGATCGCATGGGTAGTCCCCAGTCTAGCAGCCTCTACATAAAGATGACTCAGTTTATGTTTAGTGACTGAAAATGCAATAAAAAACTTTTAATGAGCAAATTACTCTTGTATAAATTTATCAGGAGTTGTGTTACACATGATAAAAAGAAAAACTATAGTGACTGGCTACTAAACTAATTTATCTAACAAAATTCCATTCTACATAAAGAGACACATATAAAGGGTTTTAGGGAATATTTTTTCTTTTGTGCTGAGGGTTAAAGCCAGGTCCTTCTATATGTTAAATAAGCATTTTGCCCAAAAGCTACAAGCCTGGATCATGATTTTCAGAAGAATATTTTTCTAGAAACAATGGATATTGTTGAGGTAAACCATCTGATCTTGCTTGATTTTATTTACTATGCTATTGTAGGGGTCAACATATACTCTGAGGATCAGATCTTGCCTTCATATGCTTTTGTAAATAATTTTTTTTTTAATTTAAGCTTATTGGTACAATTGAAGCATATATAATGACAACATTCACTATAGGGTATTCGTATCTGTACATGATATAGCTTGTTTCCTTTTATTTTTCTCCATTCCCATCACCTCTGTTCAAACCCCCTTCTCTCCATCCACAGAGCTTGGTTTTCATTTTATCTTTCTTTTCTCATTTTTTCTTTCCTTTCTTTCTGTAAATAAATTTTTAATGTAACACAGCCCCATAAACTGCCATGTATTTAATGCATGATTAAGTAAACTCTTGTTTCTCTATTAAGCCCCCCAATTTTTCTCTCTTTGGAAAGAAGAGTTCCACTGATATGCGTTGGACCGCACAAGTAGCTTTGTCAGGTAAACTTGCTGTGTTAGTTACTTTTGCCTCATTGCTGACACAAAATACCGAACAGACAAAGTTAAAGAAGGAAAGGTTTATTTACCTCACATCTTTTAGAGGTTTCGGTCCACAACTGGTTTGCTCCAAAGCAGGGTGGACTGGTGGAGAGGCAACATGAAAAGCAACAAAAACAAAAATGGGAGAAGAAAGCCTCTTTTCCTCCCTTATGTTGTGTGAAGGCCCTGTCCTCGCGCGCAGGCGCAGCGCTCACACCCTCTCAGCCCTCCTCCCGCGCAGGCTGAGGGTGTTTACAAAGTGAGACCCCGGCCCCCTGCTGAGTCAAGCCGAAAATGCTGTAATTCTGTTTCCTGAGGTGAGGGTCTGAGAACAAGAAATCCAGGCCTAGCAAGATGTCTTCGAAAAGCCAGCCCCAATGACCACATGAGGCTTTGAGGGGACATCCAGACACAAAGCATAATATCTGCTAATACTAGTATTTCTATCTTTAGACTTTATTCATTCTAGCCTGTGGGAATTTTATTACTCAAGGCAGATTATTGCTTTCGGAAGTTCTCCTAACTATGGCCTAAGATGCCTTGGCAAACTGTAGACAAGCCCACAGAACCAGAAGTGTGCTGCTCCTTGAGCTGTGTGTGTGTGAGTAGGGAGGCTTTGCTAAAGTCATTGGTTTAATGTGCTCCTGGATTAGAAGGAAGGCGCTATGCTGGGAGAAGGTTCTTAAGACCACCTGGGAGGAGGCGGGGTCACCTGTCAGGAAACTGGACTCTAGGAGATATTACAGTTCTTGGGTGACAGTCAACAAGAAAAAGCAACCCTCAATCCCAGAGCAGTGTGCAAATTAACCGGATCTCCCCACTCCGGTTGTGATGAGAATTCAGCCCCAGGCAGCACTGGAGTTGCACCTGAAGCACAGTGCTACATCAGGCCCGTACTCCTCATGTGGAAAACTGATGGGATACTGAATGTGTGTTGTGGAAAGCTGCTCATTTCATACTAATTTGCAACACAGCAGTGGAAAACTATTGCAGAAGGGTAAGCTGTAGTAAAAGCAAGGAACATATTTCTTAACAGCACCTCAGATTAAAGAAAAAAATGAAACAAAAATGCTCACTAAAATCAGACATATTGTACCTCTTCCATGTGGGCCTGCCTAGCACATTGCTTCCAGGTGTGTGTGTCCAGGAAGGAGCAGCAACTATAGGGTAAAACTGTAGTGACCCTTGCATTCTGTGACTACTACTGCTTTGGACACAGACTGAGTGCCTATTATTTGTCAGGCACTTTAAAATGAGAATACACTATTTCATAATAAATAAGTTATTCTTGAAAAAGAAATGAGTAGGTTCAATATCTTTGATTATTACCGAGACTATGAGAAATGTCAGCTCATGAAGTGACTTCACTTGGTCTTTCAGATAGATCCTGGTTTTTGGCACACAAATGTTGCTTTGTTACAAATATTTTGTTAAAAATGTGAAGAACAGTAACTTCTGAAGGCCATTTGTGAGTTGAATTTAGAGACCACAAAGACACACAAGGTGTGGTATAAAAAAGGCTAATGTTTAATCTTTTTAAAATTTTATTACACTAAAAGGCACATGGTTGTTAATCCTCCTTAAAATAATTCTCTTGGCTTTGAACACATTTATTGCATCATTCTTGCCACTCTCTGCAGCAGTGAAGTCCTCTGCAGTGAGTGTCTTTAGTGCTGCTTTCCTGGTTACTTCAATATCCCAAGTCACTTCAGGAGTTGATGTCTCGCTGTCATTTTGATTTGCGGGAAGACCCAGAAGTTGCAGGGTGCTAGGTCTTAGTGAATGAAGTGGATGAAGACACACTGTGTTTTCATTTGACAGAAATTGCTGTAAATGTTTGATCAATGAGGGGTGATCAAAAATATGGTGAATGCTTAATTTTTAAAAAGATATTACAATAAAAGAAACATTTCATTAATTCCCCTTAGTATGATCCCTCTTGCTTTGAAAACTTATTCCATCATTCTTTTTTTTTCAAAAGATGAATGAAAATACATTAACAAACAAACAGACATAAACACAACAACACCCAAACAATAGAAGCAATACAGTTCCATCATTCTTGGCAATGTCTCTTAGTGTGGACTAGTCACTTCTGCTCCTGGAACAAAATAGTCAACAGTTGCAACTTAAAGGAGAAGATTTTTTTTGGCTCACAGTCTCGGTGGACTTAGTCCATGATTAGCTGGCTCTATAGCAGAAATGAGATGGCAGAGGTGTCTGGAGGAGGAGAACTGCTCATTTTAGCAGAGCCAGGAAGCAGAGAGCAAAAGGAGGGGTCAGAAACCACCCAAATCGTGCCGCTAGTGACCTGCCTCCTCTAAATAGGCCTTATCCCCAAATTTCTGGGGAGTAGTATAGAGCTAACCCATAATATAATTTCATAGTTTTAACATTAACACGACCATCACTTCTGATCACCCCATGGTGATCGAGAGGATATATACAAGGAAGGGAGAAGGGGAGGAAGTAACTGCCGGATTTGCCTTGCTGCCTAACTGTGCCCTATGAGTTTGGTGATCAAGATAATTGTCTTGCAGTTCTGTATGTTAGAAGCTTGTTGATTGTCTAGGCTAAAACCAAGGTGTCAACTGGCCGAGCTCTTGAGTTCTGAGATCAATCTTCTTGTATCCTCATCCCAATTGTTAGCAAAACACATTTCATTTTGATTTTAGGGCTGAGGGCCTTATTTTTCTTGCTGCCTGTCAGCTTACAGTGTTAGGGGACAAGGCTCTTCTCTGATCCCCATTAGTGGTCATCTGTACCTTGTACCCAGCAGTGTGTCATGGATTCCCATGCCTGGAATCATCCTGACCTCCCTTTTGCTCTAAGTTTCTCTGTCTAGCCAGAGAAACTTCCTTGCTTTTCAAGGTTTATGTGTTGATATTGGGTTGATTCAAATAGGCTAAAATAATGTCCTAATTCTAAAATCTATAACCTTTATCATATTTTCATGCATTTGTCATGTAGTGTCCCTTATTTTTAGGTTCCAGAAACTGGAGCATAGATCTTTGGGGCCATTATTCTGATAGGTATAGGCTCTCTCCCAGAAAGACAGCCATCAAACCTACTATGAGGTTTCCAAAGTTATTCAGTCACTTTTGTATCAAACTGGAGGCCTGGGTAATAGCACATACACTCTACTAGAGGAATAAAGACTCAGTACAAACCACTTGGACTGTCTTGCGATTGGAAAGCAGTGTCATGTTCAGCTTCTGGTATGGCTGCATGTTGGCTATGTGTGGATATAGATATAAGGCTAACCTTGGATGGGATCTGTGGAAATGAAATCTCCTATTTGCTTTCATAAATGGGTGCAATAAAACTCAATGATACTAATGTAAAGAATTATTATACAGTTCCCCACTGACTCTTATGGTGATAAAATATGACAATCTAGTTAAACACATTTGCACATAGTGGGTTCCAAACAGATGTGAGCTCCCCTTTAACCTTCTCTGACTCTATTTTTCACGTATTATTACAAGAATTTGATATTTATTTGAGTGGAATAAGTTTTAAGTAATAGAAAAAATAATACAGCATACAGTATTGTATATCCCTCAACTTCCACTCAGGGATTCTTAAAGATTTCGAATCCACTTGTAGCTAGCAATAAAATACACAAAATTGGAATATTCAAGAGTTAAGCATCTGGAAAACTAAAATGTTGCAATCTGTACATGCAAGATACTATGTTGAACTAAATCAATTAATTGTAAGTAAATCATATGCAAAGCTATCTGAACATTTTTCTGTCCATGTACAGAATGGTTAAAAGTGGTTTATTCTAAGAGTTTACAGATGTGTAAAAGTTCATAAATAATTCACACAATAGGACAATTGAGAATAATTTGGAGTCTATTACATCAAGCACTATTGTTTGTTATAAATATCTACATGACATTGAAACTCTAATTTCTTCTACGACCAAACATTAGAATTATTACTTGGCAATTAAGTCAGTGCCTCAATGAAGTTTTCTCAGACAATACGTGTAAAAAAGATCTCATGAAACTTAATATTCTCAGTGACAGCTGGAGAATTTTTTTGGCTCATAAAATATTGTGCTCTAGGAAAGACCATGGGAAGTCCAACTTTTAGTCTTTCTGTGATGCCTGTTCTTCTCCAGCAAGCTGCTCCTCGTTGTTCACCTCTTCCCAGAGGCCCACATGTTTTCCTCTCCTTTCTTGGGTGCCTTATTGTACATTGAAAACCTCTCTATAGTTGGGGTGGGGAAGAGACTTGTCTCTTTTGTAGTTTCCTTTTCTGGGCTGTGAGGTCCCCAAACGTAAAAACCGCATATTGTTGACCTCTGTTTTTGAGTCTAGTTTGCTTTTCTGGGTTAGACCGGGCTTTCAGTAAACCACTTCAGTTAAAAGCGCTGGAGAGTTCCAGTTAAAAGAGGAAGATAAGAAAGGAATTTAAGACAAGAGGGGAGGTGAAGGTTGACCTCCAGCATGGAGAGTCGATTCACATGTGGGCAGGTGACAAAGACGTTGGAAGGGAAAATAGAAAAAATATATTTTGAGTGTCAATTATCTCACTCTATTCTCTGTTCTTGTTTTCTTTTTCAAGTTTAGTTTGCTAAATATAGAGTGTAATTCCACACATGTTCAGAAATACATTCAATTATTCAGGAATTTAAGCTTAGTGATAGGCCTAAGAATTTGAAAAACATAAGAAAACTATAAATATTAAAAGAGAAAGAAGGGCCGGGGAGATAGCTCAGTGGCACAGTGCCTCCTGACAATTGCAAAGTCCGAAGTTTGAGCCCAATACCAAAAATAAATAAATAAATAAATAAATAAATGCAAATGAATAAAAGAGAAAGAAACTTTTAAAAACCATTTGTGCCAATAATCAACTGATCTGAAGTTGTAAGTTTGCAATCAGAATACCAAAATTGAGACAAGGGGTGCAATAAAATTTGTATTTGCTGTCCATGTCTTTTTTTAAAAAACAAAATGTAAAGTTTTCCAATAATAAGTTTTCAATAAAGCTAAAGAAACAGCATGAGCATTGGCCTTTGATTCGCAACGGGTAATGAGCCTAAAGCTTAGAATGAACAGGAATTAGCATTTCAGAGTTCACCATGTCACACAGACAGAATAGAGAACTGAACAAGCTATGGAAGCCTTGGTAAACTACTGCTCTATCTCAAATGAGCTAACTAGCTGGGCGTGGTGGTGCAGGCCTATAATCCCGGCACTTGGGAGGCTGAGGCAGGAGGATCATTGCCTGTTTGAGGCCAGCCTCAGCTACAAAGTGAGCTCAAGGCCAGCCTGAACTGTGTAGTGAGACCATCTCAAAAAGACAAAAAAAAAAAAAAAATCGAATGAGCTAACTAAACTCAGGCAGACAACAAGGAAGATGCTGAACTAAGGTTATTCAGAAAGGTGCAGTTATATTTGCCCTTCCTGAAAACAGAAGACTTAAAGATTACCTGTGCTTCTTGTGGCTCTTTAAATAAACAACAAACAATGTCTGATAATAATCAAAATCACCATTTAATCTGTTATAATCTTTCCTATATTTTTTCAATTCAGCAAACTCTATGAACTCAGGTTTAACAATGTCTAAATATATCTCTTTTCTAACTGACCATCAGGCCACAATCTTCGCTTGTATACTACATATACTTCATATCATTAACCTCTGTCCTCCATTGTTTAACATTTGTTTGTTTCTTTGACAGTGAGGTGATTAAACCATTGGAATTCCCAGTTAAATTTCTCCAACACTGGCAAACATGTTTAAGACATTACTTGGTTACTCATAAAATAATATGTTCAAACTTAGTCACTTTATGGGCAGTGTAAAGGTTAAATTTATTAGTTCTGAGTCTGTTAAATATTTGAAGAGAACATGCTCTGTAATGGCTAAATTCTGAATAAAGATAGAATATAAATGTTCATTCAAATGTTCATACATGGCTTTAGGCCCCAGTGCCCTGTAACTCATGCTAAGAGTTTAGGTTACTCTCATCCAATTTATTTTCTAATATAGAATTGCAATGACCCATGGATTTTCCAAAGTAAATTCTTGTTTCAGGTTTAGCAAGATTCGTGTTTACATATGTCATACGTTAGAGAAATGATCTTCTCTGTCATAAACACGATGTGACTGAGATTCCTTTAAGGACACGAGAATGTATTTCTTCCCTAGGCACTGGCTCCTATCTCAAATTGCTTAATAACAAGATGTGATTATTCATTATTCAGCACTTCCTGTTCCTATGTGCCAGATACTGCAGGATAACAAAACACCAAGCAAAAACATAAAAGCAGCTCTATCTTGCATGAAGATCGCTGCTAAGTGACAGGGGAACACAGCCTCCCCCTGCTGTGGCAGTTTCCTCTTAGATGCATGGAGAAGCCCTTTAGGAACCAGGGGCAGAGGATCCAGCTCTTCCTAGAGAGAGCAAGGCGTTGTCAGAATTCACATTCACAGGAAGGAAGGAAAACAATCAGGCTGTGGGCTTTAGATATGATTCTCCCTCCGATCTCCATATGATTTTGAGCGATACAGCCGTGGATTGTCATACAAGTTTATACACGTTTGTTTCCTCAAGGTCACAGCTGCCAGTCCAACACAGGGCTGATACAATTAAAGTTGAGAAAGTGTTTTAGGAACTCTGCTGCAATATACTAGCAAAAGATTAGATTAGGAAGATGACTTTCTAATTGTTTCTTTCTAAGGACAAAGTGAGGACTGTTTTTACCCATTTAAGAAGTGGATGTTTGTCTTAGGGGTTTGCTTTCTTCTGCAGTTCTGCTAGGAGATGAGCAACACATCTAAAAGAAATGTGTAAAAGAAAATATGGTAAGGTCAGACTAAACCTCTAAGAACCAATCAAAGGCTACTATAAAAGTACAGTGCAGAGCTAATAATTGCCCAAGCTTGAGTAATAACAGCAAAATATAGAAAGGGGAGATAAAGGAGAGGGAAGCAATAATATTTGGTGACTGATTTTATGAGGGTGAGAAAAAGGAGAGAAGAAACAAAAATGGCCATATTTGTGACTCAAGTGTCTCGTGTCTTCTGTGATCAGTTACCAGTGGAAAGTGCCTTACATGTTTCAGGAAGCTGAGCTAAACTCCAGGATGCTCTCTGGATGTCCCTGAGACATATCTGGGCATTGTGGGAAGAGGCTGAAAGAGAGGTTAGGATGACATTCATGTTACGGCATAAGAGGAAGTTGGGATAGGAGGGTAGGCAAGGTCCAGATTTCTTTTTGACAGGGTTGTTAAGAATGAAGAATGGGGATGATTAAACACATGAAAGGAAGCAGAGAGAGGAATTGGTGATTGGCTCAATAAAGCACAATAGAAACACCAGGTTGGAGAATGGAGAATGTGAGGCTTTGTTTCTTTGTTTGTTTCTGTTGTACTGAAGATGGAATCCAGGGCTTTTACCCTGAGCCACATCCCCAGCCTGTTACTGTTTTTAAATTTTGATTCAAGGCCTGCCTAAGCCCTAAGTTGTCTGGCTGGACCCAGACTTACAACCCTCTCACATCAGCCTCTCAGAGTGGACATAAGGGTTTTGCACTAGGATTTCGGGACATAGTTGTACCATTAGCAACAAGATGCATGTTTGGAGAAAGACAGATTGTTTTTTTGGTCAGAATTGGATGGTAAATTTATAAGCCATTGGGCTGGGGATATAGCTCAGTGGCATAAATGTTTACCTGGCAAGACTGAGGTCATGAGTTCAATTCCCAGTGGGGGGGGGACTTTATAAGCCATTCTGTTAAAAATATTGCAAATGAATGAAACACTCTGCTATAATTTCTATCTACCTATTATTAGATATAAATAAAATGTTTTGTATTTTTTTTTTAGAAAATGTTTCTTTTAAATGTTCTTTTAAATGTTTCTTTTAAATTCCCCACCACAGGGCAAAGGAAGACTATTATTTTACACATAATATTTCATATAACTTTTGAAGTTTTAATATCTTAGAAGCAGCTAAGAGGAACTTCATTGAACAGTCTTGGTATGACTGAGACCGTACAGGGATGAAGTATCCGTCAGAGACAGCACTTCCCCATTTACTTTCTTCTTTCTTCTGTTCTTCATTTCACTGTAGCACATGGCAGGCTGCAAAGAGAAGCTGCCCTAGCACTCAAGGTGACGGCCCCAGAGGGAGACATTAGAAGCCCTCACTCTGGGGAGAGCAGTTTGTCTTTTCTCTCATTCCACGACTGGTAGCAGCAGGCTCAGCATGTATGATTTTCCAGGCTCTTAAAAAATACCTTCACCCATCTACCCTTTAGATTCCTTACTGTAGACAAATCATTTACCTTTATACTACTGAGAGCACAGCTGTTAGTTGGGAGCTACTTAGAGCCATTCTCATCATGGAAATGGCGGCAAAGTGAGTCTGAGTAGCAAAAATGTCTCCGCGCTGATGTCTGGTGAGGTCCTCACATCCAGAACTGAGCTCTGCCAGGCTTCAATCATCACTAGACTCCAGAAAACAATGGGCTTTGTGCACAGGGAAAAGAAGGCCATTGCTGGTGCCGCTTTGGGGACACTGGCTTGTCATTTACTGTAGCAAACTAGTGATTAGACTACAATAGCAGCGCTAGCTTAATGATTTGCCTTTTACAATTTTTTTCAAGTGTCACCCAGAAACCAGCACCTGGACAATACATTTTTCACTTTGTCATCATTAGGCAAAGCATGTTCTGTGACAGGTCAAAGATACTTCTACCTAAGAATTAGAGGCTTTTATTTTATGAAGTCACCGTGGCTGCTAATTTTCTGGAGGGGAATTTGGTTGCTGAATTTCAAACCACAGAGCTCAAGTGCTTATCTTCTCTGCCATCCCATCTCAGTGCTGTTTTTGGTGCTGAGTGTGGGAAGGTGAAAGTACTACGGTGCCAGGTTGATGTGATGACTGTCTGCCTGGAGAATGCCGAAAGGGTCCGTTTGCCCTGTGTCTGTTCTTTATTTTCTGAAAACAAGAATAATGTAGTAGTGGTTTGCATGCAAAGCAAATCTGCCCAACAGCAAATTTTAAGGATATCTGACTATAGAAACATCTATTAGTATCATGCAGAGGATTCTAAAAAATTTAAAGCTTGAAGACACTTTAAAGTAAGTCTTTTTATTTGTTGACGGCATATAATCTGCTTCCAAGATTTAGCTATCACGAGCTGTGCTGCTGTAAACATGGGTGTAATTATGTTATGGCTTGTATCTAGACATCTCCCAAAGCCTCATGGGTTCATGGAGGGACTTTATGGAGATGGGTGGATCTAGGGTATGTGAATATGGTTAAGGTAGAATGATAAAAAATTATCCCTACTGACTGGTTTAGCAGAGTGCTGGGCGTGGATAATTGCAAGGTCCACGCTGGATGGGAGTGGCACCAACCGATAGGCCATACCTTAGCTCCATATCCTATGCTATGTGGGATAAAAGGGGAAGGAAGGCTCCCTGCTGCTGCTGCTGTCTCCTGCCTGAAAGAACACAAGAGGCTTCAGTCTCTCAACCTGAACCAAAAACCTATTCTCCTAGATATCTAGTTAGTGTGTTTTCTTTTGAGAAAGGCACACCTTGCTTATTTGATTTGATGATGGTCAGAGGATCAACTTTTGCATTTTAAAAGCTAATGTTGTGCCTGAAAGGGAACTCAGAAAAATCAGTGCAGTTTAGGATTGGAGACTCCACGTGAAATGTATAGGAGGCACTTTAACCCCGAACACCCACCAGGTGGCTGCTTACTGCTTCAGTAGTTGATTTGGAGTACTTCAGTCAAGCTTAGATTTACTCTCAGATACTAGGCAGGCATACAATTAAGTGTAAATTATTTTAAAACCTTTCACTGTAGGGAAAAAACAGAAAGAAAAACATTGTGCCAAAGAAACATTTTGTTGCCAGGACTGTTCTGAATAGTGGACAACAGCTGTGTATTTTTAACTCTACATAGTAGCTATTAAAGAGCATGCAGCTGACTTGCGGTAAGGAGTTTACTCCAGTTTGGCAGAAGAAGTGAATGCAAACACCAGGGAACCACCTCACTTTGCTTGGCATTGTCCTATGGTACTCTGTGACCTTGTAGGTTGGACTGCAGAGAAGAGTGTAGCACAGATGTGATGTTGAATCGACCCATGGTCTATGAGAATGAGCCACACAGAGAAAACTCTGGAGATATTTTAATTTGAGCACATTCCTTTGGATTCCATCCATTGTGTTGTTATTTCACCAAATTGTAATTTATTATAGTGACAATTTGAGTTGTCATATTTTTGCTTTTAGTCATTGCAAACAAAAAGGCTCACATAGAGTCAGCTTTCTCCAGAATTAGGATTTAGTCATCTGTGCCCTCATTTTAGTCAGCTTGCTTCTTCTTTAGAGTTCCCTGAAAATATAAAAAGGTCAGTGATGAATTTTTATAGAGTTTCTAAAAGGTGTCAGAACTCATTCTTGGAAGCTGTGGCATGCTGAGAACACGCAGGCTGTACTTGCCCGCAGGCGCCTGTGAGGGAGTCCCAAGGGGAGCAGCCGGGGTATGTAAGCTGGGTGGACTCACTGCCATGCTCCCGGAGCGAGTGGGGACCAGTGGCATACACAGAGTGATCTTTCCTGTGGGTGAAAAGCCTGCTCCATGGGGCTGGTGCTCCAACCCCAGTCGCTCTTCTTCCCCTACCTGTATTCCTGTCCTCTGGCAGGGCTTTCCCTACAACTTATCTAACCCTGGTAAAAATCTCCTGTGTGGAAACCCTTGCTCCACTCTGACAGCCAAGCCAACTTTATAAAATAAATATTTGGCTGTGTTTACCCCCTTCTTCATGTTCACAGGATTGAGTTCCCACTTTTTGGCATAGTTCAGTCCCTTTTAAACTTTGCTCACCAACTTCCTCTTCATCTCTTCTTCAAATTCCTCCTCTGATTCCTTCTTGCTGTTCTCTCTGTCCTCAAGCCCAGCAAGTCTTCTCTCATTCCTATAGTTGCTGTCCTGTAGGAGGTGTAAACGTCCTCTCTTCAAGCAACAGTTACACCCATTTGGCTTTGTTGATTGTCTTCCCGCAGCCATCCTGGAAACTGCAGTGTGTAATGGTGAAAAAATCTGTGTCTGAGTCCTGCCTCTGCCCTGCGCTAGTGAGATGACCCTGGAAATTCACCGACCCTCTCCTGCCCTCAGTTTCCACACCTACAAAGAAAAGACACAGAGTATTACTTTTCCAGAAGCATCTGAGATCTGAGATTGTTTTAGGTTTTGGAATATTTGCATGGACATAATGATGTATTTGGGAATGGGACTCAAGTCTGGATAAAATGTTCATTTGTTTTGTATAGGTATACACCTTGTACAAATACCTTGAAGGCAATTTATACATTATTTTAAATAATTTTGTGCGAGGCACAGTTTCACAGTATGGAAATTTCTTGTTTCGCTGTGTCAGCACTCAAAAATTTCAAATTTTGGATGTTTACAGATGTTTGCGATTGGGTTACTCAACCTACAGTATAATAAGGTCTATTCCTAGGTTGCTTTGAGATTAAGTGACGTGATAAATGTAAAATGCATGCTTAAGTGCCTGGGTCAATGTAAATCCCCAACAAATATTAATTATCATTACTCTCTGTGTGCAGTTATGGTTTCATGCAACATTCTGTGTCTAATATCTCTTTTTCCATGCCAGATTATATATTTTTTAGGGGGTGAAATGTGCTTGTTTATCTTTCCATCTCTGTCTTCTTAGCCACAAGTCATGGGACTAGATGATAGAGTTACAGGTAAAGAGCAAGATGGCCAGTTATATTTGAAATTCAGATAAATAAAGAATAATTTTTTTAGTATAAGCATGTTCAAAATATTATGAGACACACTTTTACAAAAATAAATGTTTTTATATATCTGAAATCCAAATTTAATTGGGCATCTTGTATTTTTATTTGCTAAATCTTGCAACCCTAATTGACATTCTCCATCTAAATTTTCTCCCATGTCAATTTTATGTTTGAGATTAGTATTTATAAAAGACTGTCATGATGATTTGAAATGTTTACTTGGTATAATAATTGCAGATACTACCTCTTCATTTCCTTTGTTACCCTCCCTAGCATTACCAGTGTCTCAGTGGAGAACTCACCATTGTTAATCTAACATGAATAAGCAAACTGGAAAAATAATTTATTGTTGGTAGCACTTCCTCTCTTGAATTCACTATAAGAGCTAACAAAGAGAAGTGAAAGGAGGGAGCAGTACTGTTTGGGAAGATCAGAATCCACAAGGTACCAGCAATCTCTGTCCTGTTTTTCCTCTAGGAGGAAAGGGGATGGGTTGGAGAGTAACATACTTCAGTCATTCCATCCAAACTGTCTGACCCATCCCCTTCCTGTTTTTCCTAGTTTAGTCCTGGAATTCCCAAATTTAAATATAAACAGGAAACAAAGCACAAAGTAATAGTCCCCAAGAAGATGTCTGGGGAGGCCAGAACCCTCATGCTCTCCAGGCATGACTAGTGAGCTTGCTGTGATTTGATAAGATGACCTACATTGACACTATGTCCTCCACTATGGGAGAAGAGGTTACTAGAGTATCTGGGCCAGGGAAAGAGGATATCAAGTGGAGTTCCCATTTCCTTTTGCAAAAGGTCTATTTCTGTTTCCTATTATCTATCTTTTATCTTGCTCGGTTTATACTGGGAGTTTCTAATAAAGAGAAAACCATGTGATACTTAAGATTGTGTGTCTAATTTAGTTCACTTAATAGCATGGTCTCAAGTTGCATCCATTGTCTTACAAATAACTCAAGTTGGTCCTTCTTTATGTCATAGTAGTACTCTCTTGTTTATATATACCACATTTTCTTTATTCATTCATCTGCGGATGGACATACAGGCCCAGATTTAGCTCTTATGAGTTGTGCTGCTATATACATGGGTACATACAGATCACTGTAATATGTTGCAGATCTTGTGGACATCTCTTTCTATATTTTTCCATCTATTTAAGTTTTGCTCTTTATCCAGCAAATACTTATCTTCTAGACAGTGGAGACAAAACTGACCGTGGCAATTGAGAAGTAAAAGTGTTATTATGAAGACAAGGATAGGCTGGAATCAAGCAGACGGCTTTAAATTCCAACCCATCCTTAAACTCCTAAGTGAGATCTTGAGTGTGTAACTAAACATGAGAGTCTCACTTTCCTCACCTGTGAAAGGGAACAAGCAATACTGACCTCACAGGATTGTACAAAATTGAAATTTCAAAAAGGATAGAATCAAGAACCATGTCTGGGCCTTTGCATATGCTGAACAGGGGCTAAATGTGGTCCAATTTAAGGTTCAAAGTCATGTATGGGTTGTACTAGTTTTTTCTCCTGCATAAAAAACTACCACAAACTTAATGGCTTGTAAAAACACCCATCAGTGAACTCATGGTTCTGGAGATTAGAAGCCAGAGAGGGAGAATCTGGATGCTGAAGTATCACAGGGTAGAAATCAAGGTGTCTTTCAGATCAAGGGCGTATGTGAAGTCCCTGAAAGTTCATCATTAGTAGGAAAATTCAGTTTCTTACAGATATCAAATCAGAGTCCTGGTTTTCTTCCTGATTACCTGCTGGAAGCACTTACCATTTAGAAGCTACCCATCCGACCAGCCTGCAAGGGAACATGAGCAATATACTGTGCTTGAGTCTCTGAGTTACCCTTTTGCTACCAACCAGACAATATGGGACTCTTCTTTCTTCCAGGAGCTCAGATAATTTGTTCAGTTCTAGCCCTAGCACTGTCTTTTGTAAAAAACCCCTTTGGTCCCGGGGATTGAACTCATGGTGTTCACATTGAAGGAACATCCCCAGCCCTTTTAGATATTTATATTTTTAGTTAATTTTAATTTTTAAAAATGATTTGAGACAGGGTCTTGCTACACCATCAAGCTGCCCAGGCTAGGCTTGAATTTGCAGTCATCCTGCCTCAGCCTCTCAGAGCACAGGGATTACTGGTATGTGTCACACTCTTGAGCTTGTTGCTCTGTCTTAACGCAACTGTGTCATACTGTGTAATTTAAGCATGCAATAGACAGCTCAGCGTCTTTGTCATGCTGGCGAAATACAGGGATTGTCCAGCAGAATGGCAGGAAAACATGCTGCTTCAGCAACTGCCCATGCCTTATGCCTGCCATCCCTAGCTTTGTGAGCTTGACCATGGGATTCTTCAACTGTGAATAACTGTATTTCTGCCATACACACACCCATGACATGGAGCAGGAAGGAAGGGAGCTCTGTCTCTTTCAAAGCTCAGTGTGATTTTCAAATGAAAGCAAGAAGGTCAAGAGTTTTGTGAGCTGCAAAATGCCTTTTTAAAGCCAGCCTTTTCTCTGTGTCTTGCATTTTAAAAGTTTTTACCTGGCACGGGAAACGTGTAGGCATATCCACCATTTTCTCTGGAATTCCAGAACGCTTGGCATCAGCAATATTGAGATTTCAACCTCACTATTCCCATGGGGTAAATTAATCATCTTCTTGAAAGTGTTCCATGGATATAAAGTATATGGATAACACGTTGTGTCCAGGATTTTTGGAAAATTATAAAGGGGCTTGAGATGGGTATGTACTGAAAACTGTAAATAAGCTCCAAACTCCTTGTTGGAAATGCTGTAAAAATGTTTATATCCAATGTTGAGTAATGTGATATTTTTAAATTAAATACTTCAGTGAAGATTATACCAAGCACCATTTACCTGGAAATTAGCAAGGTATTAGATACGATGGAGGTATAGGGGTCTATTTTAGCAATAAGTTTATATTTAAAATCTTGCTTTCCTCCTTCCTTACTTTTTTGACCTATTTTCCATATTTCCTACATGTCAAATGTGCCTCTTAAAGTATTTTTGGATATAATGGATTCTAACAGATTTTTATAGCAGAGGACTTCTTCACCTTAACCTTTTCCTTTGATTCGTCTTTGTTGTTTAAGAATTTACAGTCCAGATAAATAGAAAACAATAGAAATTTTAATAGTGTGTAGTGAAAGAGACGGCTTCTGAAGGAGAGAGAACTGATACACACCTCTAGCATTTTCATTTGCAAGTAACCTGTCGTAGTCTGTTGCCCAACAGTGCCCATCCACAACTGCACTGTGTAGAACAGATGTGAAATTTAATAGCTCGACTACGTTCAGGTTAAAGAGTAGGCCTGTAATCCATAGTAGCCGGTATTATCATAAACGCTCCAAGTAATGGCATCTTAGTACGAGATATGCTATAATTTTGTTATTTTACAGCATGAAAGAATATTATATTGATTTTTTAAAATGTACATCTATTCCCTTACTCAGAGTTCTCAATCAAAAGTCTGATCAGGGCTTTAAAAGATAAAGCAACCTACCCAAAGTGAAATCCAGGGGCCAACTGAGGTAGGAACCAGAGAAAAATGGCCCAGTGCTCTTTCCAAGGGCCTTGTACTTGACCCTGTTGTGGCATTAATCTAGGAACCCTACTGGCTTGTGGTTAGTGTCTCTTCAGTCGGCAATGAGCCGTCATCACTGCAGACATGAACTTTCTTACAAGTTTAAAAATGTACTTTGGAAAACTAGAGCACACAATCTTTTAAAAAGATCTGTATTCCCCCCCCAAGCATCTTCCAGAAACAGGCAGCTAAGAGAGACACATCCCCCTACACAAAACCCACACAAGAATATCAAAATCTGTTTGATAATGAATTTAATTTTTTAAAAAAATCCATACGCTAAAATCATTTTTATTTTTAATTTTTCTCTCTTTTTTCAAATTCATGGACATAATGTTTCTTATTGCAACTCAGAAACATCTCAAAATAGCTGCCAGAATTTTACAAATAAACATGAAACCAAGGCATTTGCGATACAAAAATAGCCATCACTTCTGCTCTAAAGGTTGGTTGCCCTTCTAAAATCTTTGCTAGGGCTGGGACAGCATAGACAACTTGGGCACCCAGCCACATTTAGAGTGAAACCAGTTTTCCTATCTGGAAATATTCAGACATATAGCATTTTGTGCCTTCCATCTCATATATGTATCTGCATTCTTTTTTTTTCCCAGAAGTGAAGAAAGCAGAATACGACTAGAAAGTTGAAAAATGTAGATGAAATAAATTCAAATGCAATGTAATTAATGCAGGATTATGATGTGCTACATCATAAACTATTGCCCCCAAAGCTGACTGTGGTATGCATTATGTCTTACATCACCAACAAAATTAATGACTGTCCCTTTATTTCAATTGCCTCCATAATTTCATAGAAAGAACAGATGGCTCAATTTATTTAATACAAAGCGTTATAGCGTGGAAGTCTTTCCTTCAGCCCCTTTTCTTGAGGTACAGGAATGTTATATTCTACAGATCAACCCGAACTGAAAAGCAAATCATATTGTCAGTGTGGCATAGAACTCAAATCTTGGAATGTCTATATCAATTATAGTTTTTGTTCCAATGTTTTTCATAATACATAGTAGATAGAATACCCCAATTTTGATTTGAGCAGAATGGGTAAAATATGAATGCAACCTAGTTAAATTAATACTTAGGTAAAATATGAAAGCAACCTAGTTAAAATAACTAATATTATTTTGCATAATAGAGTAAACTGCTTTTCCATTCCTATACTTCATAAAGTGAAACGCAGAAAAGCAGATTTTCTTTTCCTCTGATTGACTGTAGGGCCTTACTCAGTAAAAGGGGGCCCCTGACTGTTGGCACTACAAAAATTGGCTTCTTTCTACCTGAGGAAATTTGTCAAGCTTTTTTTCCCATCTTTTAGCCTTTACATGATTGTTCTTATTGTGCCCTGAGTCAGAAATTTCCAGGGGGAGACAGTTCTCTGTGGGTCTTTTGTGCTTCTGAACATTTTGTGAATGACACATGAACTGGTCTTTTACAAACTATTATTTCAAGCTATCAAACAGGCACCACAAACAGGGATTGTGTCTCCTTACTGTTTCCTGTCCCTTTCATTTAAATCTCTAGATATGATTTCCTTGCCGTTCTTCTTCATCTTGAAAAATCTATTTCGGGGTTCTGGTGGCTCTCAGCAAAGCATCTGGAAACACTCCATTTCTCCACTCCATTCTGTTGAGCTATTCATTACTCAATCAACCTGAGGGCCAACAAGGGCCATCCTCCTAGTGGCATGGGCAAGCAAGACACGTTAAACTGGCTGCCATGATTCAGTTTCACTCACAAGCCTCAAACTTAGCTGTTAGAACTCAACTATGCATCCTAAGGCTTATGACGATGGCGGGCTCACTTTGAAATCATGTTTGTCTTCTGACTTATGGAGAGCTTACTTGGTGTGCCCAACAATTTAAAACAATAGTTTCTTTTTAGAGGCACCATAGGCAGTCCTGCATCATATTTGTCATGGAAACACAGTGACTTAGAGGAGTCACAGTGGACCTTCAAGCATTTAAGGGAGCACTTCCATAGATTAGTATCCCTTGGAGATCACTATAGATGGGGATCTCTTGAAGGCACAGGTGACTACTCATTATGTATATGCACCCCAAAAAGATCATTCTAGGATTTCAGTCACCCAGCCAAACACATGGTACAAAATGTGTCCTTCATTTTCACTGAAGTAGTCAGTGGCATCACACTCCTGGAACATTTTCAAGCTGGCTTCATTATACTGAAGGGTTTTTCAGGAGGTTGATGTTATCTATTGAGAGCAGCATGAAAAATGTGCTAATATAAGACAAATGAAGTTGACTTGGTCCCAGACTCTACCAGTCCTATTAATCAAGATGGCACAGAATGAAATAATTATGAGAAAATTGGTCAGACTTTAAGGTCCATAGGGTTAGTGTTAGTGAAGGATGGATACTGTTACAGGACAGTTCTTTGCATGCTTTTCTCATTTTTATACCTCTTGTGAGCAAAGAATTGAATTTTATGGCAGAGAACATTTTCAAGGATGTCTGCACGGTAAACTCTTGGAATATAAGATAAGATAGTAAGGTCAGACATGCTTACTGCCTATTTATAAAAGATGTGGGTCCCATAAGGTTGGAATTTATATCCTGTGATGAAATCCTCTGCCTGTTCAGATGTCATCTGTCCCTAGTTGGATCTTCTTGAGAATTCTGGCTTGGGGAACATCCTGAAAAATGTCAGTCTTTTGGTTTGAGTGATGTCCTACAATAACAAACTGTCCTACACCTCTACCCTTGGAACATTGTGACTTCTGGCATCCATGAAACTGCAAGAGACTAACTTAATTATTTTATAAGTAAGGATATTTCCAGATTTGCAACAACAGCTTCTTTCCTTGCAGTTTCTACCTAATGTAGCCTGTTGAGAGGTGATACCAACTCATCCTCAGTGATCTTTTAGCTTATGTTCTTTCCTTTCTTCACACCCTTCTAGTTTTCTTGCGTTAGTGCTAGGTATGCATTTATTGTCCATCCCCCTCCAACTGAATGCTTGCTCTGGGAGCACCATGATAGGAACCCTATGTCCATTCATTTTTAACTGCCTAGATGGTACCTGGCAGCACAGACACTTGTTAGTATTTTTGAATTTATTGGGCTTTCTTTAGAGTATTATAGGTGTTTACATGACAGTGATTATACATGCTCTTCTTTTTTCATGACTGAACCATGAGAGAAACATATCAGACATATAAACATCTTATGCTTCAGATCTCTGCCTATTAGTATTCTGTAACATCTAACTTACTAGAGTAAGGGATGATTTCACTAAAGAAAGTTTAGCTAAAATATGGAACATTTTTGTATCATAAAATGCTTAAGCAATTGTGTGCAATCCATTCATAAAAGAAACCATTATTCCACTCTATAGCTTTATCTTCAATCCTAAAAGTCATTATTAATATTTAAGAATAACAGAAGTTTTCCACTGTGTTGACTTTTATGGAAAAAGATATAAATTTTTGTTCAAGTAAAAATCCCATATTGAAAAAATAACTTGCTAAGCTACACTTGCATAATATAATCAACAGCAGAGTTTTGGATCATTTTAGTGCAGAAAGTGGATAGGAACAGAAATCAATGCACCACATCAAAAACAAACAAAACAAAGCATTTGATCAAAATCAGTTTTATAGTAAAGCATATGCAATGTAACCATCAATAGTGTGATTAAATCCAAGAGAAAAATGTGGAGTTTGGACGGAGACCATTTTCACTTGATTGGCTCTGTATTTAATTTTTGTCTAATTTTGACATTCATAGTAATTATAGTAGAGTTTTATTTTAAAGAAAGAAAAGACCCAATAAAAATCAGAGAACTCACAATTAGGCTCAATACTGAACATCTTAAGAAAGATGAGACCCAAATGATTGCATGTTCCTAAAAATAAACATGTTGACCAAGACTCACTTCTTCACTCCACAAACGCAAGGTGTAACTTTTAAAAACTTCAAAGAAATTATTATTACTAAGTTACTAGTTCCTCCAGTCACACACTAGTTGTTGGGGGTCTTTTGTTTTGTTTGCTATTATTAGGCATCATTTCTTAGACTACTTTTTGGTTTAGAGAAAAATCCAACAGGAAAAACAGAGAAATCACACAATTCACATTGTCTCCTATTGTTAACACTGGGCATGTTATGTTTATAAAGTGTGATCAATCTACTTCAGTACTTTATCTTCTTAGCGAAGGTCCTTGCTGTACATCAAGGTGGCACCTAGTGATGAATATTTTATGTATAGCCTTTCATTTCTTGATATTTTATAGGTTGAGCTTTGCCTGTGGCAAGCTCAATGGGACCTAACATCCTCTTAACCCTATAACCTGAGCTGATTCCTCCACCTCGTCAGCCTGGATACACAGTTCTTTCCATGAGTCCAGAACCAGCAAATCAGTGCCCTCGGTGGCTTTAGAATATCATTTTATATCTTTGAATTTATCTTCTCTGGAATTTCTTTCCCTCCTTCATCTTTCTGTGTTTTATGCTGTAGCATTCTTTTGATGTCTTTAGTAGCATTACCTTTAAAATACAAGCTCTTAGTTTCTCTGAGAGAGCAGTTAGCTCTACACTACTATATCAATGTCTAAAGCAAATATTTTACAAAGCAGAAGTGGGAGATGGGACTTGGTATAGAGCGTGTGTATCCTGCAGAGCCTTGAGTTCCACCCGGAAATGACAAATAATAATAACAAATTTACATATTGCGTCGATCTTATATCTATAGATTAATCTTGATGTTTTATTAGCTTTTCTCTTTGTTGTCTTCATTTGTATTTGTGGCTGCTGTTTTACTTAAAATTTTCCCACATTATTTTTTACTGCCACTGAAGTTGTATGTGTGTGTGTGTGTGTGTGTGTGTGAGAGAGAGAGAGAGGGGGTTTCTTTCTCTGGCCTGTTGAAAGTTTAAATAGCATCTATTTCTATGCTCATTGATCCAGTATATTTTCTTGTCCTGACTGCAGCACGTTCCTTTTTTCTTTTAGAAGATTCTTATAACATTTGTAAAATGTCCTGTGTTCCATTACTTCTACATAATCTCTACTTCCTCAGATTTCTACTTTCTTTTACTCAGGTTTTATTTTTTCTGTGTTCCAGGCAAAACAGAAGTCTCAGCCATTCTGCTTACAATGGTAATATGAATCACCCAGCCTTATCTCTTTTTTCTTTTCTTTTTGGTAGAAAGGAGGGTTTCCATCATTATATCAAAAGCTCCAGTAATGAGGCATGCAGACCTCTGAAGGAGCATTGACGAGTGGGGTAAGAAATACATTAATACATATTAATTGACTTTTTCCTGTCTCTGACAATTATCATGTACTCTTATCTTTAGAATGTTATTGTGTAAAGTCACGGAAGGGATGTAGTGTTGGTTAGATACCTCACACACCACAAGAACTTGCCTTATGCATTAGTAAAAAAGCTCCAATAGTTTCCTATGTTGAATTCCTAAAGAAATCGTAGGAGAGACAGAACCAGGAGAGAAGCTGCCAAAAGCATTCTCAGGCCCTTGTCCCAACAGCTGAAGTATATGTAATGTGACATCAAAAGTTGAATGGGAAGCAGTTAAGTCACTTTAAGAAATCACACCCTCCATGAAGCTATGGAATTTCTGTGATTTCACTGAGCCATCTTAACTTTCCCCTGTAAATTAGAAATTAACAAGCTGACAAAATTGACTACAGGACAGAAACAATGGTGGTGACTTCTTTCAAGTCCTTGCCGCCCATGCTGACTCGCTAATGTGCAGTGGTGAGTGGATTCTCTCCGCCCTCCTCCTCTGGCGTGCTCTTCCATCCTGTGTGATGTGACATCACCTTTGTGTTTTATTTGTCTGGTTAAGATGTTGTCAAGTTGATTGGGAATAAAAAAGGGATGACTCACAGACTGGAGCACAGCAATGCTCAATTTTCCATTGAACATCTCAGGTTATCCCAGCCCCCCAATTTTATGACTATTTACTCACCGTTAGAGTGCAAAAGCGATGGAAACCCAGCTTCCTTGCTCGCACCCGCAAACACCTGCAGGTGATTTATGGTATCAGGATTGCCAGGCTGTCCCTTCGGCTGTACCCTGGGGCTTTGCAATCCCCGTCTCAGACAGGCATCCGGGGGAGCCAGCAGGTGCATCAGACCTGGGGTGGCAGATGACTGAAATGACTCTCAGCCTTTTTGCAGCACGGTGATGTGGAGGGCATCGTCTTTCCTGGTTAGAGCCACCCAGAAGCTACACTTACTACTTCAACAGTGAGAACATGAATCCCCATCTATTTCAGATCCAGTACTCAACACATATTTTACCTGAATGAAGCTGCGCAGTTCTAGTGCAGTTTATTCCTACTTGGTTTCATCTTGGCTTCATTTCTCTACAAGCTCAAAGCGAGGAGAAAGGCTTGGCACTTTTTCTATTGTGATTGCTTACAAGTCTTGTTCTACAGTGAAATGAAAGGCTGTGACCAGACTAGTTTAAATCATCATCATCATCGCTGTTTTCTTCTCGGCTGCGACAGCACTTATAGTGAGTGTGGTACTGTCCTGTCATCCCAGCAGCCAGGGAGGCTGAGGAGGAATGACTGTAAGTGCAACCTTATCTTAGACAACTTAACAAATGAACAAGACCCTGTCTCAAAATTTATCTTTAAAAAAGGTTGGAGATGTAGCTCAGTGCAAAGACCCCAGGTTCAATCCTCAGTACCACAATACACACATACATACACTATCACACATCACTTGTCTTGTGAAAGATGTGATGTAGGTAGGTCCCTTAGGTGTGCTTTTACCACATACACATGTACTTGTTGAGTGTCTATTGTAGGTTGGGCAGTGTCCCCAGTGTGGGAAATTCCACGTGGTATAAAACAGAAAACTTTCCTAGTCTCCTGATGCTTTTATTCTAGTGGGGACAACAGACAGCATCGACTCGGCAAGTGAATGAAGAATTTCTGATATTAGAAAATTACTAGGAAGAAAATATCAAGGAAAAAACAAAGCACAGTAAGGGTAAGGGCTAACATTCTAGAAAAAAGTGACAAGCTTAAGCTAAAGAATTTTGGAAGAACCTCCAGACAGAGAACAGAGCAGGTGTGTAGGTCAGGAGGAAGAAGGGTTTAAAGATTACAAGCAACACTGCTGCAGCCTGGGGGTGGTGAGAGGGGAAAGGAGAGAGTACACAGGTGTGGAAATGAAGATGTAAGCAAAGGTGAGATCAGACAGGTCTGTAGAACATGTAAGAAACAAAAGTGGACACCTAGGTTGATGTCTATGGTGATTTGTCTGGGAAGAGAATCCTTCAATCTCACTGATCACTTAAACAGATCATGTGCAACTGGCAACGATGTGGAGTAATTGGAACCCACAGGCACTGTTGTTGGCGGTGAGAATGTGAAATGGGGGGCCATGGGTGAGAACAAAAGAGAAGGAGGCACACTGTGAAACAATCAAAAATAGAATTATGATATGATAAAAAAATCTACTTTATACCTTATGCATAAAGAAATTAAAAGAATGTTCTGAAAGAGGTATGTGTACACCCAAGATTAAAGCAGTCAGATTTCCAATAATGGCAAGGTGGAATCAACTGAAAGGTCCACTTACACATGGCTACATAAACAAATATGACAGAGATATGCGTTAGGCTCTTACTCATTCACAAAGATGGAAAATTCTGACATATGCAAAACTAAGGATGAAGCTTAAGAACATCGGTTAAGTGAAAATTAGAAACAAAAACGAGTTTCTCACAGACAAACTGCATGTTTCATACTTCTTCTGAAGTATGTAATATAGTCAAATTTACAAATACAGAAATTAGAGTGAGGCTTGGAGAGAGGAGATGGAGGTTCATGTTTAGAAAATATAGAGTTTGAGTGTGAAATGGTGCTCAATTCCTGGATTTGGTGTGAATAATGGGTGTACAACAGTGTAAGTGTACTCAGAATCACTGAACTGCACTCTCAGAAATGGTGAAGCTGATAATTGCATGTTGTATATGCTTTAATGCAGTTGAAATTTTTGGAAAAAAGAAACAGGTCACTTATTGATCTTTAGAGAATGTACTTGAGAGGTCTAAACATGAAAGCATAGAGATCAGTGAGGAATTATCTGTTCCTAGCCCCTGTTTCACGGTGGCTTGGAGGATTGCTTCCCTTGACTAAATGTTTTCAGTGTAGATGACAAATGCAAATAAAATACATAGACTTGCTGGGCATGGTGGCACAGGCCTGTAATCCCAGCACTCGGGAGGCTGAGGCAGAAGGGTAATTGTGAATTCGAGACCAACCTGGGCTGCAAACTGAGCTCAAGGCCAGTCTGAACTGCATAGCGAGACTCTGTCTCAAAAAGACAAAAAAAGAAAAAAGACAAGAAAATACATAGACAGCCCCTTCTGAAATTTTATTTTATAGATAAGCAGTGAATTGCAATGACATTTTTGCTAAAGAGTGTGTAGGATACAAGAAAGAGTGTGAGAATGTGTATGTTTGTGTGTCTTTATGAGAGAGCAATCTTGATGAAAGTAAGATGGAAATATTGACTGAAGAAGATAAAAATGAATAAAGAAGCAGAATCTTCCATTAGGCACTTTCAGATCCAGTTTAAGTAGCATTTGAAGGTGCTACCCTTGTACAGTGGTAAAGATATACCACTCATGATAAAATCCATGGTAAACTTGATGATTGAAAATAATGGAAAGCAATACCCAGCCTGGTGGTTTGGATGTAAAAAGGACGCTATTGTTCTCATTTAATTGGTTCTGCTTCATGAGTGAAATAAGAAGTGAGGTCATTGCTCCTGAGTAGTACAAGATAGATTACTGCTGAAGGCTTCAGTAGTGAGAGGAAGTATGAAACTAATATGTTGGAATGAAGAACCACGTTAATTAGATCAACACAATAGGATGGTAGAACATCACGTAGGATCCACTTGGGATTTATGTGAAGTGTACACTATCTCATTTATTCCTTAGAACATTCATACAGTGTAGGCATCATTTTACCCAAATGTATATGGGCAACCTTTGGGCAGGGAGAGCATAGGTTAAGCAGTAGACCATACCTTTCTACTTTGGTAAGGCTGGACCTCATTGTGTGTTACCTACAATGTACTGTGTGAGTAGCACCTGACAGTTCTTATTTAACTGAATCTTAGTATCTTAGTCTGAGTCAGAGAAGTGACAGAAAAGTTCAGGTAACTCCTCAGGGGCCACAAAGGTCAGAAGTAAGTTTCAGATTATCTTGTTCTCAGATCAGATCTCCCCCAGCACACTACCTAACCTGTGCACTCTCAGAGTGGTGTTCTGTATCAGTAGCAGAGGTACACAGAGGGATGGCCTATAATCAGCTGTCTTCATTCTTTGAAGCCACCTAAAATGTAGAATTGCATTGTGCATGTATGGAAATTTATCACTACAGTGTGCATTTTGGAAAGCTCACAGATCACAGTGCCAGGTATGGATAAGTTTTAACTTTTGGCAGAAAAATGACAAGAAATAGAGGCCCAAAGGCAAACAAAATTTAAAATTTGCAGCTCTCTAGTCCCATGCTATTAGTTCTTAAAGTTATAGAGGGCTCACCTTTTACGCAGAAAAACTGCATAGGAAATGTCAGATTTCCTATGCTGAAATCTGATGTTTTCCCAGGCAAAGGGCAAAACAATAAGCTTGGTTAAGGGTCAGCAACATCTGGAGTAACTAGATCCTTTCCTTTTGCTTCTAGAATCATCATGGCACCTCAACCAAACACCCACCCAGTGCTCTTCCTTCCATATCTGGCCTCTCCCTGAGCATCTTCAAATCAGTGCATCTTGTCACAGTCTGACATAGATAAATAGCTAAAAATCTCATCTCAAAATAATATGTCTTCTTCCCTAGGGTAACTTTTTGGTATCATTTAATCTGAAATTAAATTCACTTACCATTTGTAAGCATAATACCAAACTGCAGAGTGATCAAACTTATTATATTTTAAAAAATCCATCTATGCGTCAAAAATACCATATACAAAGTTAAATAGCAAGATGTGAAGAAAATTACAAAGTGCACATCCACAAAATTCAAGATATATGTTGAAAAACAGAAATATAATAATATAAAGGCATACCCTATGAAAAGATAATTTGCAATGAGCAATACAAATGCTCAAGGGATATATTTTAAAGTTGTTCAACTTATAAGCCTAAAAATACCCTATGGCAATAATAATCTAATCAGTAAATAATAATTTAAAACTAATTGTGAATGTCATTATTATTAAAATTTGAAAGTGCATAAATATGCAGAAATGCCATGCTTGCTGTAGGTAAAATTTTGTGAAAAATTATTTGCCTATGTATTTCCTTGAAGTAGACTTTCATGGGACTTCTGAAACAATGTCTTGTCATGCTGTAGCTAGTTCAGCTTGCTGTGACTCAGACTGGGTTGTTCAAGCAACCTACTTCTCACAATTCTGGAGATTACAAGACCGAGACCAGGTCACCAATATTGTCAGGCTCTCATAAAGGTCTCTTTGTGGTCTGCAGAAGCCTCCGTCTTGCTATGTCTTCACATGACAGAGAGATGAGTACTAAGAGCACTAATCCCAGGCTTGGGCTGCACTCTCAGGACCTGGCCACCATCCCAAGACCTACCTTCTTAAGGCCATCACATTAGGCAACAGGGTTTCATCATGTAGACTTGCAGGGTGACACAAACATCAGTCCACAGCAAATCTCTTTCGTAGGACACCTGAAGAATCCAAATCAGATGAGATTATCTGTGGAAGGCAAAGGACCAAGTATCCGGTGGCCAATTTATAAATACTGGTGTGCCTGCCCCTGCCTATTCTTTAATAAGTGATTTAACTGGCAATGATTAACATTTCCCCTCATTTTGAAAGGCTTTCTTTTTTAAATGAGTTTTTAAAAGTAGGTGTGGTGGAGCATGCCTGTCATCCAAGAACTCTGCAAGGCTGAAGCAGGAGGATCACAAGGTCAAGCCAAGCCTGAGCAACTTGGTAACTTAATAAGACTCTAAGGAAACATTTTTTTTCTTAATTTTAAAAGTAAAAGAACGAAAACATTAACAAACAGACACAAAGTAGCTCAAGAACAGTACAATCAAAACTGAATTACAGACAAGGTGACAGGGAATTAACAATGGTTGTTGTACTACATATTGATAACTTCAAAGTGTATGCTCAGGAAAACATATACAGACATATGAGATTGATCAAACAACTACTCATTAACTGTATCTTCCAAAAAAGCGACATAAGTCAATAGTTCAACCATGTTAGCCATCCTGCATATACATACATACATGCATAGCTAATTATCCCTTTCTTCCTTTTCTCCTTCCCCTTATCCCCTTTGCTCTTTACTTTTGAGCAGTTTTCTAAGGAAACATTTTTTTTTTAATTATAAATGCTGGAGATGTAGCCCAGTGCGAAGGCCCTGGATTCAATCACCAGGACTAGGAAAAAATATTTATCTTAAAATGATTTTTTTTCAAAGGAGAGATGTGGATGGAGCTGGTGGTCATCTTTGCTGCTTACTGACTGAGACAGGGTAGAGCGTGTGTGCTCTCCAGCAGCTTTGTGAGACCCCCCATCACATGAACAGTCAGCTGTGCCAGGCACTGTGACTCCTGTAATTCTGGCTTGAGAATGGCTGTTTCATCAACAGCAAATATTTGTCAAGCTTCTATTAGATGCTGAGGATTGGAAGTATGATACATGACTCAGAGACTGTTCTGGGAATCACATGTCGGGGCCCTAGAAGCAGTGTCATGGAGAAGCTGACACAGCCACCAGACACCCTTGTGGCCCCAGGCGGGCGAAGGTGAACGAGGGAGCTTCAGATGTAGAAAAGGTCCCGGGCGGGAAGGAGAACGACTCTACCGGTGCAGGCCTAGCCGCAGAGCAGAGGAGGAAAAGCACCAGGGACGGAAGATGCAGTCGGCGAGACTGGAAGACACAGGTGCCCCCGTTTGCCTCCCTGCTGACAGGACACAGCACCTCATATCCACAACCTGAAGGACACAGGTTTGTCTAGGCTCGTAGTTTCAGGCGATTCAGTCCCTGGTCAGCTGCTCCAGAGCAGGAACATCACAGCGGAAGGATATGGTTGTGCCATACTGCTCAGTTTATGGTACCTAGGAAACAGAGCAGGGGGAGGAAGAGGAAGAGCACTAGAGAGGAAGAAACCAGATATAGATGCCAAGGCAATTCCTCCACAGCCACCCAGACACACCCAGGAGTGGCCTTTCCAGACTTCTGGGCAGCTCCAAAGGCAAGGTAATACAGTGAAGCAGAACCACCACGGAAATGAAACTAAAAGGCAGTGGAAAAAAAGCAAAAACAATCCACTACAGGAGACTAGAATTTATGTTTGTTTCTTAATTAAATGTTCGAAGCGCATCTCATGAAGTAGATATCATAGTGCCCATTCTACAGATGAGGAAATGGAAGACTGTTACTTCTTCAGTGCTTCACAGCTAGCAAGTTCCATAGTTACGAGCTGCTGGTCTGTCTTTGCTATTCCACGAGTGACACGGATGAACTGTTTCTGACCTTTGATTGCTTGGATGGAATAGCACCTGGATCTCTGATAACCTCACCTAGGTATGAACAGGTAAGTGAGCAAAAGCCCTATGCTGTAGAACACCCACACAATCTTTTCTTAATATTGTACATATACTTCCCTCTGCATGAGGCACCTTTCAGCCTTTTGCCATACTGCTCTCCCCATCCATCTCCGCAGCCATCCCAACCTCCCCATGTTGGGTCTTCTCCATGGGGGAGACCCAAGGGATGCATCTCTCACTGGCTGTCCCGGGGGTAGTTGCTATGGTTCTGGGCCCTTCTATATACCGTACTATGGTGGACACTGATTTAAATTAATTTGAACTCATTATTTCTATATCTGTCTCCTTTATTTCCATCTTCTTCCCTGGAGGCTAAATGTTCCAGGCAAGATGCTTTTCCTGAATGCATTTCTTTGTACATTGCTCATTAACAAACACTGACCATGAGCCAGCCGAGGCCAGGTGGTAGGCTTCGTGTTGGAGACAAACTGATAAATGAGAGAAATGCACTCTGAACTCACCTGGCTCATGTACCTGAGGGAGACGGAGAGCACCTGGACCATTGAGACAGGGATCATTGTAAAGATAGAGCTTACATAAGAATCTGGGGACCAGCGAGGCCTCCTTGAACAGGTCAGATAGTTGACAACAACATTCTGGGGCAATGACATCCAAATGAACATATTGGGGAAACTCGACCTTCTTGAAGCAAAGGGAAGAGGAGAAAGAGCAACTTTGCTGGTCTCTAGCACAAAAGTCTGCACATCTTTTTCATAATGAAACTGGAACTAAAGGGAAAGGACTCTGAAAGCTGTTTGCCCCCTTGGAGAAATCTGTTCCTGGTGGCTTTTACTGAATGGTTGGAGCAAACAGGCACGTGCTGGCTTTCCTGTACTGTGAATAAGAATTAAGCTTATCTTTTGAGAAGAATCCTATATATGTTCGGATTTATCAGCCTTCCGTGCCTGTTTATCTTATCTCTTTCCCAAACGAAACGTCCTTTCAAGCGGGAAAGTAGAGCTGATTGTAAAGGTGTGTTTATAACTGAGTGAGAGAGGCAGGAGACTCAAAGCGTTTGAATCAGATCACTGGGGGTTTTATTGTGTTCTCTGAGCCATTTTTAATAAACTTTCCTGATACTCAGTAAAAGGATGTGGTCGTCATCAAAAGTTCTTTTCGGTAACCAAATCCACAAGAGGGGAAAAATACTCCTACACAGTCACAGGTGCAGCCGAGCTGGGGGAAGATGAGGGGGTGTGGGGTGTGAACTCTGTGCCTGCCGGCCTGTGGGGGGCTCTGTCGGGCCAGCAGCTCCTGCCTCTCTTCTGCCACCTCACCGGTGTGGTTCAGATCTGAGTTTCCTGCAGCTGCAAAGCCTGGGAACATACAGAGTGTGCTTCCGCCGACTCTCTAAGTTAGATTTCGAATCTGTCCCCTTCATGGACAAGATTCTCTGCTTGGACCCTTCCCAGCACGTGTCATCGAGGAACCGAGGGAGGAGACAATGTGCCCTTCTGCCTAGAAAGTCTCATGTTCAAGAAAGAAAAGATGGATGGGATAGACAGGGCATGACGCAGGTGAGATTGTTGCAGGTTCTTCTTTAGAAAAACCCTGTCCCCAGTACCTCTTCTTACCTGTCCCTCTACCTATGTCTCTACACTCTTCGGGGCCATACTTATCATGTTCCAGTCACTATGACAGTCTTCAGAATTTTTCCTTCATTGTTTATCTCTTGTTTAACATTTTA
>PVLD010010111.1:0-72877 GCA_004027595.1 Dinomys branickii | reverse complement strand
TTTTGTTAAGGTAAAATTCTCTTCATCTCTGGGAGGAATGATCCAGCTGAGATAGGTGCTGAAGTTCTCCAGCCATTTCAAGAGCTACCTACTGCGGGGCAGATGCTTCAGATGTAGTGTCAATCTCATTTCCATCCCCAGTTCTCATTCTTCCCTCTCCACAACTTCTCTGTACTACCCTTCACAATAACCTCACATCCTACAAGGTTGACAATTTTCTCCTGTCTTTCGATGCATGGTCAGTCTCGTAAATTTTGAGTTGTTCCTGCAGAGCACATGGCTGTCTTTCTCTCAACATCAGAACGATTGGCATAGAGCATATTGAAAATGTTTACGTCTGTGTCTGGAGAGACGCAAGAGTACACAGTGGAGAAGGAATGTGTTTCCTATATGTATTTTAAAATGCACAAGGAAATACTTAACACCTACTCGGAAGATTTCAGGGTTTGGAAGAATCCGGCCACAGTAAATATTTTACTTCTCTCTACTGAGTTGTACATGGGCCTGCCTAATACACAGCTTGTCAGGGGCTGTGGGTATGACCACCTACATAACCTGATGCACATATACATATGTTACACGTTCCTATTCTATTAACTCATTCCACTAATGTCCTATAAAAATGTGAAGATGGTCTCAAAAACTCTCATAATTACCTGGCAAGTAGTAGATTATGCTCCATGTAAAAACACTAATCAACTATATGGGTAAAATTGGGAGTGTGTTATTTTTACATTCGGCACATAACTCAGGGTTTAAACATCATAGTCTAAAGTTAAGTCTTATGCAAAACAGGCTGTTGCTATTAGAGAGTTTCCAGGGTGAAGAAAAGTACAAGCAAGGTCTTTGATATGACATGGTCAAGGACAGGTGATTCTGGGCAGTTCCAATAGGACTGAGGTACAACTAGGGCTTGCTCCATTTTATATTCTAAATTGCTAGCCAGATTTCAGAACCTTGGACACAAGAACTTTCCACAATCTAGGAGAGAAAGTTTCTATAAGAACAGAATTAAATTCAGAAACATAGCTGGCTTCAGGTTAGATGAATATTGGAACAGGGATGTTAATAAATGACCTCATTTTTTAGAATCTAGCACTGTGCATGCCATTTACTACGCAGCAATCCTATGGATTTCTCAAGCCCTTTAGATATCAGGATCTTCATCTATAAAATGGGTTTCACACACACTTTTGGAGGTAGGAAGAATAGAATGTAAGAATTATATTAAACACCTGGCAGAATTTCTGATATACTGCAGTTGAATACTTGCTGATAAGAAGCATGATCTAGTATTACCTAAGCTACAAAATCTTCCACTATTTTTTTCTGGAAAATTGGTGTGTGTTTCCCAGTAAAGCTTCAGGTCAAAATCCAGGAAATTCAGACATGTATAGGAATTTTGGGAAGATTCTACATGGCTGACTATAAGAGGAGCCTGACTCACAGCTACTCAGAGAAATTCAACTAAAAACACAGAGCACTAACTGGAACCTCTAGGAACAAGACTAAAAATTGCAGAAGTGTGCAGCGAGGGTAACAGCTAACCCTTCCTTCATGACCTGTGGCTACAGAGACATGGGAGTTAAACAGCTTTGCACTGTAGGACTATGCAACCCAGGTCTGTCCCCATGGTAGGGGGCAGGAGAAGAAAATCACCCCTCAGCACCCCACCACAGCTCTTCAGACAACAAGAAGTTGCAGACTACAGCATAGGTGCGTGGTGGTGTTGGCAGTGGACCTCTCAAAGCAACAAGTGGGCAGTTATCCCGTCCCCCCTTGGAGCAGTGTAAAATGAAACTCTTCTGAGCAGCCTTGGATGGCACCTGAAGGAGTCAGACCACTTCACAGCATCCAACTTCACCCTAAAACAAACACCCTGAGAGAACAAGAATTTGCCAGCAGAGAGAATACTAAAAGCAGTGCAAGAACCTGGAGGAGCCAAGTACACATCTGACTGGGTGCAGCCCTTTCTCTGTCTGAGGCCAGCACAGCAACTGGTAGGGAGACGCCTAGAGAAATGATACAGGCCCTACGTACTGGCCGAAGACTCTTACTGAGACCCTCACATGTGAAGACGAAAGCAACCTTACGTTCAGTACGAACTCTACCGCAGGACTGGCAGGGTTAATCAGTAGTTTTGGGCAATCGGTGGACACCAGAGGAATTTTTAAAAGCATGTATATTTTTCTTCTTTCTTGCAGGTTTGTTTGAGGTTTTTTTCTTTTATTTTTTGTCTTGTACATACATTTGGTTTTAATCTTTTCATCCGTTTTCTCCATTCTTCAATTATCTCTCTTAATTTTATTCTCCTATAAGTGAATATTCTTTTGGCCCTTCCTGGGTAACTTTATAATCGGTTGCCTGGTCCTTCACTGTCACTCCTCTGTCCTCTTCTCTGGCTTCCTAAAGCTTTCCTGACCATCCTGTGTCCTGTGCGCTGCCTCCTCCTGTTTCTCTTCCAGTATCCATGTTGTATACATTTTACCTGTCAAATTTCCCCATCACAGGGTAAAACATCTCTACCAAGTAGAAACACCTGGCATATAAACTCCCAGTTGATGATGAGTTCCGTTATATAACAATAATTGTCCTGCTATAAATAAAGGCACCAAGTATGGTTCTTAGGGAGTACTTGATACTATAGATAAGGCCATCTACTATAATAATTGATAAGAATCAGCACAGAAAACAAATTTCTTCAAAAATAGAAAATAACAGGATATAGAAGCTAAATGCAGCCTCAAAATTCCAGTCCACACAGAGAAAGTGAAGGAGACAAAGAGATAACTGAAATGTCTGAAATGATAGCAACCAAAGTAAAGGAACAAATACATAAGACTTACAAGGAAATCAGATAAGAAATGATCTCTCAGATAAAATGAAATGATGACCATAATGAAGAAATTGAAGAGCCAACCTAGAGTAGACGAACATAAGAAAAAAAATTAGAGGAGTACAGGATAATAATGGAAGAAAAACGAATGCCCAACATAGGAAAGAAAGAGAACACATGAAAAGATGCAAAAGGATAGCCAGGAAATTATAAATTCTAAGGAAAACTGCAAAAGCACATGAATGAAGCGAAAAGTAGATTTTATAGGCTTGAAAACAGGATCAGTGCTAGTGAGGCTAAAAGGAAATATCTCATAAAAATAAAAAAGAGATCAAGAAAAAATAATTACAAGGTACAAGATGATGCGAAGAAAAACAATATGTGATTAATTAGCATCAATGAAAAAAAGGAGTAAACAGAAATTACATAAAAAGACTATTT
Source organism: Dinomys branickii (assembly GCA_004027595.1). NCBI lineage: Eukaryota > Metazoa > Chordata > Mammalia > Rodentia > Dinomyidae > Dinomys > Dinomys branickii. Next base: position 69,600 of record PVLD010010111.1, on the reverse strand, counting down.
GCAGAAGTAAAAGGTGAAACTCTGTCAAGCATGGCAAAATATCTGACATAGAGTAAGTGACGTATAGAGAACTTCAATTATCCATGACCAAAATAAATCTACACCTAGGCATATAATAATCAAGATCCCACAAATGCAGCATAAGAACAAAATAATAAAAATGTGTTTTAGGAAATAAATACATTAGCAGTCAAGAAAGCCCCTCACCATCACAATCACTGCAGGTTTCTTAACAAAAACACTCAAAGCAAAAAGACCTTGGAGTGAAGTATTTTAAGTCATGCAGGAAAACAATTTCCAACCCAGATTAATGTACCCTAAAAGATTATCTTTCAAGATCAGTGGAGAAAGAAGAAATTTGCATGACAAGTAACAACTAAACAGGGCCTGAGGATATAGTTGAGCAGAACAAGCACCTGCCTGGCAAGAACAAGGTATTGAATTAGATTCCTGTAACCTGAAAGAAAAGAACACCTGAACAAACTGATGATAACCAAACTAACTCTACAAGGGGTACTGAAAGATATTCTACAGGACCACAATTCCAAGAACACCAGCAGAAGAAATAACCAGGCTGGAAAACCAAGTAAACAGGAGAAATGCAGGGAAACAACAGCAAGAAAATGGCATGACAAGGATAAGTCAATGTATATAATATATATTAATAATACAACATTCAATATATATTAATAATATATAATATATATATATATATATACATGAATGTATGAACATCAATGGAAGAGGTCTCATTTCACCAATCAAAAGAAGCAGGCTGGGAGAATGGATCAAGAAACAAGATAGAGCAGTACGCTCTCTACAGGAAACACATCCAACTCAAAAAAATTGATAGAGTGCAAGTGCAAAGATGGAAGACATTACGCCATGGAACAGTAACCCAGAAAAAACCACGGTTGATATTCTGTTTGCTGCCAATTTAAACTTCAAACCAGGAATAATCAAGAGAGTTAAAGGTCACTAAATGTTTGTTAGGGATAAACTTCCAGAAGAAGAGGTAACAATCACAAACATGTGAGCACCACATACATGAGCACTCAACTATATAACGCAAATAATAATGGACATAAAAATCAACTAAGCACTAACACAATGATGTTATACTCAACTGTATAATAGGGATGTTTATATTAAACTGTATAAACAGGTAGATCAACCAGACAAAACATCAGCAAAGAAATTTCACAACTGAATCAAACCTGTGAAAAAATGGCTTTAGTACATGTTTACAGACTGCTCCAAACCACAACATCAGAATACACAGTCTTCTAAGCTGATAACGGATGTTCCCTAAAATAGACTATATACTAGACCACAGAATATGCTGAAGTAAATGCAAAGGAATTGCAATTATCCCAAGCATATTATCTTACCATAGTACAAGCAAATTGGAAATCAGTGGCAAAATAAATTACAAAATCTCCATAAACACATGGAAGTTAAACAAAGCCCTACTTAAGAGTCAGTAGGCCACAAATGAAATTAAACATTAAATTAAATAATATTTACAATCAAATTAAAATGTTGATATCAGATACCCAACCATACGGGGTGCAGTGAAAATTGTCCTCAGAGGGAAATTTATAGTGGTGAATTCTCGCATCAGGAAAAGAGAAAGAGCTCAAATAAACAACCTAATGTCGCACCCGAAGCTTCTAGAAAAGGAAGAGCAATTAAACACAAAGCCCTTACAAGAAGGGAAATTATAAAGATTGAAGTAGAAATTAATGCAATTTATGCTAAGAAATAAAACAACCATTTAATGAATCAAAGAGTTGCATCTTTCAAAGATTAAATAAGATTGAAAAAACTTTAGCCAACCTTATCAAAACCAGGAAAGAAAAGATTCGAATCCATGCAGTTAGGAATGAGAAGGGGAAATCACTATGGACCCTGCAGAAATCCTGAAGATCATCAATTCCTCCTTCTATCCCATCTGCAAACGAGACCCCAGCCCGACCAGGAGAGAAAATTTCCCACCACTGATCTGTTATTAACACTTTCAGGTGTTTGGCATTCAACAGGTAGCTTCCGGTAGTATCTCTCAGCAGTTTAACCTGCCAGGAGCTGCCCCTCTCTGCCAACTTGCAGAGAGCTGATTCTGCGAAAAGACAGAAGAAACATGCTGTGCCTGCCAACACCCCCTGGACCCAAGACTGTAAAGTCTACCACCTAACCCTAGACTCCCTACTCAGAGACCCAAAATATTGTCGCCCCCTCGGCAATCCCTAAAACCCCTATAAAACAGGTCCTTGTCCTTTGTGGAGGGCCAATGTTCTTTTTTCTCTGGCCCCCCCACCCACAAGTGACCTACAGATAAAGACCTTGCGCAGGGCTTAAACTCTGCCTGTGTCAGTGGTCTCATCTGTGCCTCAGGTTACCCTAACATCTGGAGATTAAAACCAGGAGGTTGAGAATCCTTCCTAGGAGGGTCTGATCTCCCTCTCCAGCCATCTTCTCCAGCACAACGAGGTTACCTTTGACATCTGACCTCCAGCTCTTCCTGGCTGTGGCTTGCTGCTGGTGTTAGGATCCTCTTCGGGTCAGCTAAGGGCAATTTACAGCCCATCGGCTCCTCCTGTCTGTAATTTCTCGCTACTCTTCTCCTCACTCTAAGTGGCTTTCTGCGCACAGCGTGAGTTGTGCTCCCAAAAGTCAGTACTGGATGCACTGGACCCTTTGAGTCTGTCTCCATGACAGCTACAGATTTTTTGGCATACCTGGCTTGGTCGCTGGTCCACTCATTCAGCCTCAGGGAAAGGACTGGAGATGTCCCTTCTCTCTCTTGAGTCTCCTATTTGCCTGATGTCTAGAACCACTGTACGCAATTTAACTCCCTCCTTTCCTATTTCTTCTCCCCTGGGATGTGTTCTCAAAAATCTCAAACTTCTCTACCTTAGCCCCAACCTGAAGGCAAAATATCTCATCTATTTCTATAACATGCCATGGATAATCTACAAACATGGTAACATCTCCCAATGGCCACTCTATGGCACATTTCATTTTTACATTCTCCAAGACCTTGACAGTTATGGTCACAGACTGAGAAAATGCTGCTAGGTCCCATATGTCCAGGTACATTTTTGCTCACTGCTGACTCCCTACCTCTGTACTTCTTGTAGCCCTACTGATCTCTTTCTCATTTCCACAACCCAACCTGCACCCTTGCAAAACATCCTGATTAGCAATCGCACTTCACTGCCAATCCCTCTTACCTTTTTCCTCCAAAACATCCTCTTCTGTCTGCTCCTCTCCCTCCTCTAACTGGGGTCCCTCAGCTGCTGCTCCATTGCCAGCAGCCCCATATCAGCTTCCCTGGCCTCGCCCCCCACAACCCCTATTTCATCTGGACTATATCTCTTCCCACACTCTCTTTCTCCCAGGCGCCCACCTCTCACCCCACTCCCTCGCACACCCTCTCTAGCCTCTGCTTCGGCTCCCTCAGTCCTGGCTTCCCAACTCCTGCTTAGTCAGGTTGTCAGCACAGAGGGCATTGCCCAGGTCCTTGTTACCTTTTCCCTCACTAATCTCTCTCAAATTACTCCGTTTCTTGGCTCCTTTCTCTCTGATCCCTGGACTTATATCCAGGAATTGCAACTCCTGGGTCAAACCTATGACCTCCAGTGGGACGACATCAGTGTCAACCTCCTCACTTCCACCCTTTCCCCTGAGGAATGAGACCAAATCTGGACTGTGGGCCAAATATATGCTGATGGCCACTTCTAGACTGAGCCCCATTTGAGGGATGGAGCCATCGCCGTTCCATGGGCCAGAACCCATGGGACTTTAATCAAAGACATAAAGATGGAACTTGTCACACTAAAAGAACAAGGGATTACATGATGTCTTGCCTTGTAAAGTGACCAACAAAAGCAGCTCACTAGCCGGTCAAGTATGACAAACTTAGGGAATTACTCAAGACAGGGATGTAAACCTGGCTCAATTTATGTCCCATATGGCAAACATCCTGAGAAAATATACTAACCTCAATCCTGACAACCAGGAGAGACAACTAATTCACAAAATGAATTTTAACTCTCAATCAGTTCCTGACATTTGCAAAACAACTCCAAAATACTGAGACAAACCCTCTGACCCCACAACAGAAATCCATTTCCCAGGCCTTCAGAGTCTGTCACAACCGAGATAAGACTGCCCACCAACAATACACCACTGACTTGCAGTTACTTGCCTCCACAATAAGAACTCCAAAGTTCAAACAGGAGGCTAACAAAATGTCCACAGGTACAAAAGGAGGATCCAGCCCTCTGGGACAACTGCTTTAAGTGTCAACAGCTGGGCCACTGCGCAAAAGAGTGCCCCCACCTCAAATCCTCTCCCCAGCCTTTTCCAACCTGTAGGTCCTCCCTGGAACTTGGATTGTCCTATAGCAACCAGGATTGCTACAAGGCTCCACACGCAGGGCACCCCCCAGAACAAGCCAGCTCTGTCTGATTTAATCAGTTGGGGGTCTGAGCACTAACACACCCCAAAAGTCTCAGATGCACCAACACCATCACAGCTCCTGAACTTTGGGTAAATCTTAAGGCTGAAGGTAAGACTATTTCACTCTTACCTGACAAGGGGCCGGCCCATTGCATCCTCCCATCATTTCCAGGACAGATCCCTCTGGATGAAGTTTCTGTTCTGGGGATTGATGACTACATCACTAAGCCTGCCAAGACTCAGCTGCTCCAGTGTCAGCTGCAGAACTGTATATTCTCCCATGCCTTCCTGGTCACCATGAACTAACTCATCCAGCTTCTCAGGAGAGACATTTTAACAAACTATCTTCTACTTTACCTAACCCCATTCTACCCCATGCCCTTTGCCCTCCTACTCCCCCTTCCCCACTCCAATCCCCTCCCCATCACTTCTCCCTCCTTAAAACCCCCCATCGCAGATAGCTCTCCCACTCCTGTAGCCACACACTCAACTCCCCCTCTCATACCGCCTAAAGATGATCACCCATGTCCTGCTCAGTGCCAAAACCCCCTAACTGTCTCAAATCTCTGAGGACAAAAGCATATCATCATTCTTCTCCTCAAACAATACTTTCTTATGCCTGTCAATTCCCCTTTCAGCACTCATCCTTGCTGCCTAAATAATCAGACCAAGTCAGGTCCAAGGCATACGAGCCATCCACAGATTGTGCTCCTTATCCACCCCATAGTCACCAGTCTCTCCAAGAGACTATAGTCATCGGTCTATCCCCTCCTCACTACCCAATACACCATCCTAGATCTCAAAGATACCTTCTTTATTGTGCTCCTACATCGCAATCACAGCCACTCTTTGCCTTCAGGTGGGCAGACCCAGGCACTCACCAATCACAGCAACTCCCCTGAACTTTTCTCCCCAAGGGTTCTGGGGACAGCTCTCACACTTTTAGCCACACGCTAGCTGATGACCACTTTCTTTCCACCCCACGTCTTCCTGTCTCCTCCAGTATGTTGATAACCTACTTCAAAATATCTAATTTCCCTTCTAGTACATTTGGTGTTTCCATTTAATATTTAGATCTTTGATCCATTCTTAATTTAGTGCATGGTGAGAGATATGTGCTCTCTTTAGCCCTCTGCATCTAGAAAGTGAGTTTTTCTACCACCATTTATTAGAGTGGCTGGTTGTCATCCAATGAACATGTTCGAAAACTTTGTCAAACCTAAAGTGGATGAGTGTGCTTAGAGTTGTGTCTGCACCTTCAAATCTGTTCCCCTCAGGTTCCATGTAAGCCAGTTATTCTGTTTCTCAGTACCTTCCCAGAAGAATTAAAAATGTCATACCATAGTGACATATGGGCACTCATACTTAAATCAGCGCAATTTCTAATAGCTAAACCTTGGAAACAATTCAAATGTCCATCCACTGAGGAATGGATACAAGTGATGTGTTATATTTATATAATGGAGTACTACGCAGACATAGAGAAGGATAAACTTGACACATTTACAGGTAAATGGATGCAACTTGAGACCACATTCGTAAGTGAAATAAATCAGACTGTCATGAGTAAATGTTGTATTTTCTACCTGGTGTGAGAAAGTGAGAGTAACTGAGGTGCAAAACATACAGTCCATGTTGTCAAATGGGAAGAAATTTTTCCAAGTAGACACTAATGGACATAAAACGTCAGAGAAATACCCACAAAATTGTAATACAGTCATTCTCTGGCTTAGAAGCAACTTCCCTTCCAGGACCTTCATAAATTGGATTCCTTTGGAACTCTGACAAGGTGAGACTTATCAAACATTCACACAAGTATAGAATGTAAAGGACAACAAAATACCAAACACAGGCACACAGACTCACATAAGTAAAGTAAATTTCAAACTGTACTGTAATATTGTACATTATCTTAAGGTACAGTAAGAAAACAGTACCAAAACTGTGACAAGGACCGAATCCCACAAGATGTACTTCCACAATACGGGAGCAACAGGAACTTTCCCTAGTCCGAGATTTGCTATACCTCCGTGTCACCATATCCATTTTCAAAAACAGATGAAACTAGTGAACACAATGGTCAAGGAGAAATACCAGAGTTCAACCAAACCTTTCAATAAGAGGACTTGAGAGATGTCCACAGCCACCCAAAAAACGGAATACATATCGTGCTATACAACCCAGAGGACACTGTACAAAATACATGACACTCTAGCCAAGAAAGCACACGACATCATCCCATGCCTGTTATTAGAAGACAGTGAAATGAAACTAGAAATAAAAGAATAATTGTTTCACACTATGAATTTATATTTCGCTACTTTCTGCAACCCACTGATTATTCAAGAGGGTACTACCTACTTCCCATATGTTAGTAAAGTCTCTGTGGTTTCTTTCACCATTGATTTCTAGAATCACTGCAATATTTCATGATTACATGCATGGAATAGTTTCCATTCTTTTGCATTTACTTAAGCATAGCTTCAATACTACCATGTGATCTACCGTATTTTTCAGAAATTCTCATGGACTGGATGTCAGAAAATGTTTTCTGTTGTTTGTTGCAATGCTGTAGAAATCTAGAATCTAGTGATAATGTGGATAAAATGTTATCACAGCACTGCAGACATCTAGAATGAAGTGATAATGCCAATAAAACTTATCACAACTTATGAGACATACTGGAAGTAGTCCTAAGAGGAAAGTTTATAGCAATGAATGCCCACATCAGAAAACAGAGCACGCTCAAAGAAGAAAAAAGAAAATTGAACGTGCACCTCAAGATGCTAGCAAAATGAGAATACAAATCCGAAGCTAATAGGAGGAAAGAAATTACAAAAACTAGAGCAGAAATTGTGAACTTGACTCTAAAACAGGCAAAAAATCAATTTAAGAGCCGATTCCTTCTTTTTTAAGAGCTAGCTCATAAAAGGGATAAGCACATTTGACAAAACTCTATCCATTCTAACAAAAAAGGACATAAATACCCAAATGCATGCAATTGGACATGAAAAGGGCGAAATCAAACTGGATTTTGCCACTATCCCAGAAATCATTGCTAACTGGATCAAGAAACTGTACTCAAGTTAATTGGAATATTTAGAAGCAATGTATGAATTTTGATACATGTGTACTATTACAGCTAAACCAAGAAGCTATAAACATTTTGAATATTCCAATATCTTTCCATCAAATTGCAGAAGCAATAATAAAAGCTAACAGCAATGAAGAGACCAGGCTCCAACAGATTCACTACTAAAATTTACAAGTACTTTGTACAAGATATAGCAGTATCCTTCAACTGTCCACTGAAATGGAAAGGGAAGCATTAGTCCTGAAGTCATTCTTGGAAGTAAGCACTATTCTGATTAGAAATCTAGAAATGGACGGAAACCCAAAAGAGAAATATAGGTCAAAATCTTTAAGGAACACTGATTCAGATGTGCACAGTGATGTACTGGCAAACAGAATTCAGGAAATCAGCAAAAATTTATACCATGATCAAGTAGGATACGTCATTCCAGGATGTAGAGATGGTTCACTGTGTGCCGTTCCATAAATGCAGTACATCATGTAAACAGAGACTAGGTCAAAAATTGCATGAACACACAAACAACCACAGAAAAAACATTTGGAAACATCTAACATCCATTCATGATAAAAGCCCTAAAGAAAACACACATAGAGGAAACACCTCAATCTGATGAAAGGCAGCTATGACAAACCAGAAACCCATAGCACTGTTGAACGTGGAAGTTTCTTGAGGGGTAGTTACCTTGTTCCTGAACTCAGGCACAAGATCAAAATGCCCACTATAAATAATCTTGTTCAATATAGTTCTCAAAAGATCAGCCAAAATATTCAGGTGAGAAAAAATGAATGAATGGGATTTGTACAAGAAAAGCAAAGCTAATTAATCATTATTGGCAGATGATATGATTCTCTACATACAAGACATAAAAACTACACTAAAAGATGCTTAGAATTAATGAGCTAATTAAGTAGCATTGCAGGTAATAAAGTCAATGCATAAAAACCAGTATTCCACCAATAAGAATCTTACAGCAAAAGAAATTAAGCAAATATAACATTCAAAATAAGGTAACAGAAACTCAGTTCTTGAGAATTAACCTAACCAAGGGAAAGAAAATTTTCTACAATGAACTTTACACTTATCTGAAAAAGGTAATTGCAGAAACTATGAAAAATGTAAAGGCATCACATACCCTAGTCCTGCAAAGGTAGAACAAATATACTCAAAATGGCTATACTTCCAAAATTGCTATACAGACTTAAGGCAATCCCAATCAAAATACCTATAGGATTTCTCAAAGAAAGAAAACAGTCTAAAATTCACATGGGACCCGAAGAGACTTGGAACAGCAAAAGCAACCTGGGCAACAGGACTAAGTCAGGGGGCGTCACAATCCCAGATTCAAGGAATATACTACTAAGCTACAGTGAGAAAAACAGCATGACACAGGCAAAAAAACCAGACTTGTGAATCACCAGAATAGAATGCAAGATACAGAAATAACTCCAGGCAACACAAGTATCTGTTCTTTGGCATGGGGTTCGAATACTTTTGCTGGAGCAAAAATAAAAAGTAGCCTCTGGAAAAAAACAGTGCTGCAAAAACTGCTTATTACAAATGCTGAAAGTTGAACCCAGAACTTCACCTCTCACCATGCAGTATAATGAACTCAAAATGAAAGAAATACCTAAATATAAAATGAGAGAAATAATCTGCCGGAAGGCAGTTCGGTAACATTCTGTGAGACATACATATAGATGACAATGTTTACAACAGAACTCCAGCTGCAAAGGAAATATTTCCAAGGAGCAATATATGGGATCAAATCCAACTGAGATGCTTCTGCACAGCAAAAGAAATACACAGCAGAGTGAAAAGACAATCTACAGAATTGGTCAAACTTTTCACAGCTAAAGCAAAGCACTAATATGTAGAATACATAAAGGAAAAAAAAAACCCCACGAGGCTCCCACATTAAAAGACCCAATCAAGAAATGGTCATTTAAATGAATACATACTTAATGGATGAAGTGGTATAAATGAACAATAAATACATGAAAAATTGTTCAGCATTTCTGGCAGTGCATGAAATGCAAATAAACGGGACTAAGATTCTGTCTCACCTCCCATAATGGCTAACTTCAAGACATCAAAGGAAGCAAACGTTAGCTAGCTGTAAAGAAAAAGCAGCCATACCTTCTTTCTTGAGGGCAGGCATGTAAACTGTTGCAACTGCTACGAAAAGCAGTCAGCAGATTCTTAGAAAACACAACTAAAATGAACATTTGAAGGCCGGATATTCCGCCTTCTAGTTATCTTCCCAAAACAAGGACAACACATCACAGCAAAGTGTGCACACACTGGTGGAGAGCAGCATAACTGAAAATGGCTACTCCTGCGGCCATAACGAGCCATAGACATCCAACCCGAAATACTGCATGGCTTCCCACACAGCAAGGTTCCCACTCAGCTCTCACTGCGCAGAGGCCAGCGGGGCACCTTCCTGAGAACTGTGCACTATGCTGTGCAGCCCAGGCAGCACAGGCTTTTCCACATGGCTTGGAGACCCTTGCTCAGCGGTGCGCCTGCCTCATCTTCCCTGAGCTCAAGCCATCTCTGTCTCATGTAAGTAAAGATCTCCGAACTAAGCTTTGACTCTGCATGCAGTTCCCTTTGAGGACTAAGATGGCGCCGTCCTTTGACTTTTGCACAGCATGGTACAGGGATGAAAATTCCAGCTTTTCTAGAATGCCCACGGGCCCTCTGGTTGGTGGTGGTGGGGGGTGTTCCTCAGTCCTTGCTCTGTCCTCACCTTGACCTAAATCAGTGCAGGTCCTTTCTACTACTTTCTCCTTAAGTCCGGAACTCAAAACAACCGATTCTGGCAGTCTGGTCCCCTGAGCCAAAAGCGGTCCCCACAGAGACTTCTTTCCCACCATGAAAGCTCGCTACAGACACAGATCTGGATGGCTTGGGGACCCTCTCTCTGCGGTGGGCTTCCTCACTCCCCAACAGTGTGTCACTGCGAGTCCTAACCGAGCCCACCCACCCGATTCCCCTCACCTGAATCCGACGCCTCGGATTCGCACTTCGGTAGTTCCAACCTGAAGCAGCCTCTAGAGTCAGTGGACGCCACAGCCAAGGTTGCACCCAGAGACTACCCGGGATCACAGCAGCAGGAGCGAATGAGATTTTCAAGGTCCCCTCTCTCCTGGGTGGAGGTTTAGCCTTTTGGTTCCTGGTAGAGACGGAACTGCCTTCCTGTATGGTCTTGATCTGAATCTCCGGAGATTATGTATCCCCCTCACAGGGTAAACAGAGCCTGACTTGCTGTAACAATTCAAGCCCTGTGTGGCTCATGGCTCACAACAGGCAGAGATCTGGGCAGTTTCCTGCCCCCTGCTGGGTAGGATTCCCTCAGTCTGTTCTCTCTTCTTACCTTTAACCCTGAGTGTACCACAATTGTTTCTGCTCCCCTCACCTGAACCCAGGAACTCAGATCAAGGTCCTCACTTAGCTCTCACTGGACTCCTTTGCAGTCACTATAGTCACATCTGGGAACATGTCACCAGATGCAGAAGATGATTCTCCATGTCCCTTCTGTCCGCTTAGGACTCATCCAGCTGGGTTCTGTTTGGGTCCCGGACCCCACTGGCTCTCAATCTCAATGTGTTTACTCCCACCCATGACCTGAGTAACTTGAGGCTGCAGGGAACATGTTCTTCTTTGACTGTGGAATTTCTAGTTCAATTATATATTGTTTTCTCTTTCATTTGCTACTCTGCAGTACATTGTTTATACTTTCTCAGAATACTTGTTGTTATGAAAGCCAGGCCTCACCTACTGGGGTAGGTTCAGAAGGTTACTAATACATTCTCTACAGGAAATAATTTCTCATTTGTCTGCCATTCTGTTTTCTCCCCTGAGACCACCATCATCGGTGATGTGATGCACTGCTTAATCTGTGCAGTGTGACAGAGTCAGGAGTCTCAAAACTTTCCTCCAACACATTTTGTTATGGTTTACCTGTGCAAGTCAAAATTCTGACCCCCAATGGCCCTTCTCCTACCCAAACACAAGTACTGGTTCAACAGTCCTCACTCTCCCTCAGAGTGTCCTTAGGTGTTGATATTTAAATTTATTTGAGTATGTGTTCTGGGTCCATGTCCCTCTCCCTCTCCCTCCCACTCTCATTCCTGTTGTTTTCCCAGGAAATTCAGAATGCAAAAGATAATAGCACTTATTTGTCATTTTCTTCTGATGTATGTAATTCAATATTCTGTCCCTCATTAATACATATGACATGCTCTATTCATTTTAGAATTATTGAGCTGAATATGTAAGGAGAGATTCATGCTTGTTTGTTTATTTTTTCATACCTGTCTTTATAAAGATCTGATATTTGGTAGACTGCCTTTGAGATATTTTAAATTTTACGTGCTACAGTATAAATCTTTCGGTATAAAATCTTTTTATTTTTGAAGAGCAACCTCAGTTGTTCTTAAAAACTGTCAAATGGGGGCTGGGGATATAGCTCAGCGGCACTAGTACCTGCCTAGCAAGCGGAAGGTCCTGAGTTTGATCTCCTGTTCCACAAAAAACAAACCAGAACAAAGCAAACTGTCCAGTGGAACGTACAGTAATGACCACTAGAAACTGGGAAGGTTAAATAGGAAAATGCATAAAATATGTGGATCTGAGGATGGTGTACTGCGTCCATGTTTTAGAATATCACAGTGGACACTATTCATGGGTATAACTTATGCATATTAAGGAAAACTAAAATGAAAATTATTAGGTTAAATGAATAAATGCCCTCTGAGTATCCAACGTGTTTTCCTGTCCTAAAGATTCAAATATGTCAGATGACAAAATCGCATGGTCTGACTTGCTAAAATATCTCTCTACACATTTTGTTAATTTCAGTGAGATGATAATTTCATTGTTTAGATCTAACATGTCCCTCAAATGTCTCCCAACTGGCGGTGTTTACTAGTCAGCAGAGGGGGACCTTTGAGTGTATGAGGAGGGTGTATCCTCATCCCTGGCACCTCCATTGTCTCTTTCCTTCTTAGCTACGATGGTGGAACCACCTTTCTTTAGCTGTGCCATTACAGCATCTCATTTCTGTCTTTGAGCTGGCTGACCATGGACTGAATCCACTGAATCATGATTAAGAATAAATTGTTCTTCCTTTAGGAAGGAAGTGTTCAGCATATTGTCCTAGTGATGGGATGTAAGTAATATAGAAAATTGGCCGCAGACCTAGAGCCATTACTATGACTGAACTTCACTGGTCAAAGTATTTTGGAAGCAATTTGCAGGAAAAATATGGCACAATTTGGAGATACAGTCTAGAGAATCCCTAGCATGCTGTGAGCAGTGCTTGAAGTGCAAAACTGGTAAGAGTTCAGACAAAGGGAAAGCTGATAGAAACAATGAAACTAAGGGCTGGATTTAGGAGGTTTCAATTGGGAACAAGGGATGTACTGGCATTTGTACTAGACGCATAGGTGTTAAACTCTAGTACAAACTTGGTCTCATTTTTACCATGTCTTAAAATTTTTGAGAGGCTAAGAGTAACAGGGGTGGATTAATTAATTTTATTGGTGCAAATTACAAGCCCCCCCATTGTTCAGTTTCGGGCAGGTTTATTGCTAAATACCAGGAGGAAAATCAGTAAGTGTCATCAAACAAAGACCTAACTGCATGCTCTGGAAACTCTAGGGTTTTACTAGAAAGAAGCACCTAGAATGCCGGTCAATTGATATAATGATTGGTGACAGAATAGCATTACAAGGAAGCCAAGGACTTGCTATAGCACCAAGCAAGAACAAAAATGCCCAAAGGGAATGTAAGACATCACCAAGCCTCCACTCCTTACAGGACAAAGGGTCTAAAATTGTAAATCTTTCATTTCAGTAGAAAGTCCTCTGGCTCATTCGGGGCTACCTAAGAGGTGTTTCCCTCAGTTCAGCCATCAAAATCCAAACTTGGCACATGTGAAGTGGACTTGACCTTTGCACAAGATGATGAAGAAACATCCTCTCGTTTAGGTGGTGCTGGATTTTCTACATGAAGACAGTAAGAAATATGGAGTCTGAGAGATTCCCACCCAAATTTCAGGAAGACATGTGACACGGTCTAAGTCCTAGGCAAGAACTCATGAAAAGGCAATGTTTGCAGCTCTGAGAGTGAAAGAAAATTTGCAGAAGGACCCCAAAATTTGGAGTTGCGAAGTGGGTGGATTTTACTCTGAAGGAAACTACAAGCAAACATTAGAGCCAGCCCAAGCAAAAGGCTATGAGGGCTACAAATGATATGTCCCCTGGGATAAGGCTATCCAAGCAATTTTCAGGTCCCACCTCACAATGGCTGGTGGACGTATATCAATGGGACTTCATGTCTTTCCTCTTGAGTTTCAGCGTTGCATCTATACAATTCCATTTGATCCCCCGTTGGTCACCTTTGGAGTGGAAGTACTTACTCTGTGTTCTTCCATACTGAAAGTATTCTATTTTTATGTTTACAGGAGATCAGCTTTTGCATGGCATCTCATGGGGGAGACTTCGGACATGCATTTATTGAACTGTTAAGACTTTGGCCAATCTTAGAACAGAAAAATCTGCTATTGAATTTAGGAATGCACTCGATCCTTTTGGTGTTGTGGGAGGAATATTACAATTTAGAACCTCAATGTTGCATGAAATGTTGAGGTTTGAAGGCCGAGCCTGAAGAAAATGAAAAATCCCTTGGGGAGTTACTACAAAGTGTGTATTGCCTCTCTCCCTCTCTCTCTCTCTCTCTCTCTCTCTCTCTCTCTCTCTCTCTCTCTCTCTCTCTCTCTCTCCCCCCTTCTGTCTTTCTCTCTCTGTCTCCCTGGCTACCATATTATAATCAGCATTTCCCATACAGTCCCTGTGGTGCTCTTCTGCTATAACACCAACAAATCGTACACCAAGTCCTCTGAAAATTGTAATCACACCTCTCCTGCTGTGATAACATTTGATTCATATTTTCACTCAGACACAGAAAATAAAAAAGAAACTAAAAATATGAAATCATTTGATATGCCTAATAATGGATATAGTATAGACTGAGGTTTATTTTTTGATTATGAATGCCCAATGTTTCAAATCCAGTGTCTATGAGACAGTCTCTTCTCATCTATAATCTTCATTTAGTCACGTGACCACTCATTGTCCTGGGCATTGTGTAGGCAAGGAGGTCAGGAGGCCTTGGTTAGATCAAACAAAAGCTCAGACAGTTGCAGACGGAACGACAACCACCAGCAAGTGGAATGCACACTGAACTGTGCAGGACAACAACAACAAAACCATTAGTGGACGGTCCCTTTCTTGATCTCGGTCCACAAACAAGATGACTAGACCCATGGCCAGATTTTCCTATTCCTTCCCTGGATCTTCCCAGTAAGATCCCTCCCTGGCCTCAGACCCCACTCTTGCCCCTGAAACCCTTGTTCTGATCTCTTCTCCAACATAGTTCCCCAAGCCAGTGACCTTCTGTCCTTTGAGTTGCACAACACAACACCAAATGCCTGAATACCCCTATAAAGCTATCTAAATCAAAAACAAAACAAAAATATAAACAAACTTGACCAGAGTAACCACCCCTTCCAGGAGATCCAGGCAAGGGAGAGGGTCAGGAAATGTCTGCCATTTCCTCCAACTTGAATGAGAGACAGTATCAGCATGAAGTGGAGCAAGAACAACAGAACACAGGGCACAGTATACCCAGAAGGTAACCATGGGCCTCCTGTTACAGGAGTGAGGACAGACTACTTAGGTATATATAGGAATCATTAGTGGTCAGGCCCCTGAGAAATAGACAATACTGACCAGAAACTATATGCAACTTTTATAAAAGGGTGAGTAAATAAGACCAACCTCTTCTGAGGAGATGGATGCATGCATCTTCTCTGATGGTGTGAAATGTGAGGGAGGGAAGAGCTGAGTGTGCTAGAAGGGGCCGAGGTGCATCCTGTAGTTTGAGGTTCAGAGCCATAAGCCCTTGCAAGCCACATGTAGCAGAGAAGACCTGGCTCAGGCCTAAGTACCAGAGACAGTTTCTCCCTGAGCATTTTGTCACACAGGCAATGAGGATGCTGTTTCTATCAATGCACTGCATTTTAACTACATGGAGAGATGGTATACTTGGGACAGCAGTGTCTCTCACAGAAAAAACACAGACTGTCATTCCCTGCACTCTTCCATCACAGTGCATTTGTTCCTAGATTTCCTTCTGTTCCCCTGATGTATTTCTAGTGCTATCTCACTGTCTCAATTGCTGTTAGTTCAGAAGCCTTGAAAAGAAAAGGGGCAAATTCTCCAAATATGTTGTAGCTTTCCAAGTTGTCTTTGGTGGTTGTAGGGCCATTGCATTTGTATATGAATGGGAGAGTCATCTTCCCAATTTTTACTTGGATGGATTGAAGTTCTCAAGGTATTTGGGAAGAATGGTCTTGGTTACAATATTCAAATGTCTCAGTACTAAACAGTATTTAGGTCACCATTCACTTAGATCTCCATCATTTGTTCTTTTCAATATATTACATTTTTAATGCAAAGCATTTCTACATCTTTATCAGATGTATCCCTTTATTTCACAGTTTCTAACCCTCTTCACTGCTACAATTTTGTGTTCACTTTCGATTGCTTACTGCTAGTATCAAAATGCAGTAATGAGCTAGTTTCCTGTGACTCCGCTAAACAGTTATTCGTCTTCCAACCATTCTTATAGAAATGCTCTTTACAAATTTTCTTATTCTTTGAATAGATGAAGAC
Organism: Dinomys branickii; assembly: GCA_004027595.1. Classification (NCBI taxonomy): domain Eukaryota; kingdom Metazoa; phylum Chordata; class Mammalia; order Rodentia; family Dinomyidae; genus Dinomys; species Dinomys branickii. The sequence goes on along the minus strand of PVLD010010111.1, from coordinate 53,298 downwards.
TTACATCTTGTATTATAATTTTGATTCCCTTATAAAAAGCTTGTTATACTGGACATAAACTTATGGACAATGTCTAATAATTCTCATGTCATCTTGCTCTTTGTAATTGTTGGTCTTAGGGGGTATATTATCAAGCCACTGTGGAAACCAGGTTGCCCAAATTGTTCCCCATGGCTGCTCTCTGCTGAACTCCACCCCTGTGGTGCTCTTTTCCATGCCCTTTAGATCCAGGAGGACATCTCTCTGTCTCCAACCGGGATGGGATTCACAGATTCCAACACCCCGTGGGATAGGAGTGATCCTGTTTGATCTAGTTTACTCATATCACACATGGTCTTCCAAAGGGCACAAAGCCATACAGATTTGGGTTCAGTGTGTCCAGAAGCATATGTGGTCCTTCAGTCACAGTCAGTGTCCCAAATAAAATTGAAGGAAGCAGGTATTTTCAGTTATAAGTAAGGGTTTGATAGTATAGAACAGTGGGGAAATTAAGCAATGAAGTATTGATATTTTATCCTTGTAGTTAATTCTGGACTCCAAATAATTATACGTAAAATTATTACACATTCCCCAGGAAATTTCTACTGCAATTCTTTTTTCTGTTTTGTTTTTTTGAAACGAGGTCTTGCTATAAAATTCAGGCAAGCCTTGAGCTCACTTTGTAGCCCAGGGTGGTCTCTAATTTACCATGATCTTCCTTCCTCAGCCTCCCCATTGCTGGAATTAGAGGTGTGTGCCACCATGTCCAGCTTTCTACTGTAATTCTACAGTGTAACTTCCATATCCCAAATGAAATTACCCCATACCAATTTTTTTTCTTTTTGTCCTTACTACAGATGAAACCCAGGACCTTACACATGTCAAGCAGGTACTTATTGCACTGAACTATATCCAGCCCCAACCCTTACCAACTTTGTTTAAAAAATAGTAAAGACCTTTACACTCCGAGTAGAAAAGAAAAATCCATGTTTGATCAATATCACACAATATCAGCATCACAAAACCCAACATACGTGTGAAGTCTAAGTTTTTTCCACATAAAATGTGCAAGCTCCATCAGTCTTGCAAAATAAAGGAAAGAGATATCAAAAATTCATAAAGGAAACGCACGTCCATTTCCAAGTCACTCAAATAGAACAGGCATCAAATTGTATAAGCTGTGTTTGCTCCATCCTATCCTGACCGTCTATACTTAGAAAGCTGCCTGTTCTCCTCTAACACAATGGACCTCATTTCACATGTGGCAGGAGCCATGCGAGTGACGCAGGTCTTAAACACGTCTTGTCCCTGGCCAGCACCTTGTCCCATTTGTGGCCATAGCTAAACCTCAAGCAGGGGCAGCCTCATACCTACCCTTGTCAGGTTCTTATTTTTGCAATGGAGGAGCAGTAAATGCACCAATTCATCTTCCTTGTCAGAACCTGCACCTACCCCAGGCTCACATCCCTCCTTGTGCAGAACGGCTACGCCCAGCCTAACGCGCTGGCTTCTCTGACTGTGATGATGTTCTTCTTTCCTTGTGGACAGCAAGAGCTTGGTGAGGAGGACTCAGATGCCTGGAGGAGAGAGGGAGACTGTGAGAGTCGGCAGCACACTTTTAGGTCTTTGGGTCTTGGGTGCTGAACAACTGTGAGGACAGTCTCACCAGCATTGAAGCAGGAGCTGGAGGCATAACTATCATGAACTTATTTGGATATTGTTATGGTTGATACATTGTGTCAACTTGGGGAGTCTAGAGGTTTGGCTGAGTGATTCAGCAGGAAGCTGGGGTGCTTACTTTGTATACATTCTGAGCCTGTGGAAGAGGAGGGCATGGAGACTGTGTGAGAGGTTCACGACCCCTGGGTGGGGGTAGGCTGTTTACAAGGTAATAGAAGGAAAGAGGCTCCTTCCCTGCCATTCCCCCGTTTTGCTCTGGTTGTTTTGGCTGTGCTCTGCTGCCATGAACGTTTGCCCTCTGCCATGTGCCACTCTGCCTCAGCATCAGCCAAATAAGGACTGAAACCTCCACAAACTGTAAGCTAAATAAACCTTTCCTTCCTTCATTTTGGGCGTTGGGTATTTTGTCTCAGCAATGAGAAAAAAGTAACCAAGACAGATACCAAGCACTTGGACATACAAAGTGTGGCCAGAGTGGTGACATTTTTAGAATTACGGTTGTTTTAAGTCAAATTCTTACAGCATGTTAACAGAAAATAGGTATAAAATTTTATAGGGACAATTGGAAATCAAGGACAAACAACATTTTCCCAAAGCAAATATGCTGACATCATTATACTTGAATCTTTGGGAATTTTTTCATCTCTAAATATACATCTAAATTCCCAAATTAGTATACTATAACATGCCACAGACTGGAGCTGTAGAGTGCTTAGTGGGATATTTTTCTTTATCTCTCCTGATTATCAAACTAAGGGTTAAGTCTTCGTTTATTTCTGCTCCAATAACATATGCAGAGACATCTCCCTTTTAAAATCTTCCATCTAAAATTAGCCCCAAGTTTATAAAATGAAACGTAAACATGACATCTTTGGGACAGATATTGAGCTACCCATCCTCATTTAAAATACACTTGAGGTCTGTAAGATCTCCCTTGTGTGAAACAAGAAAAGGAAGTTTTGCTGTACTTTCCTAAATAATTTCTGAATATTGTCATATCTAGAAACCTGTGACTTCTGCTTGTCTACTCACAAGTGTTTTACAAGGCCTGGAGAGGTCTCTTTAGCGCCTACAGATTAAAGACTACTGTAGCACAATTACAAACATATTCCATCATCAGAAGCCTAGACAGTATCCACCTCGCCTAAGTAGCTGTCTAAGTTTGTGCTGGCCTGAGCCTTTTGTCAAAGTAACTGGAACACACTAGGGAAAGCCAGTTTTTTCAGCCTGAAAAGGTTTTATAGTCATGATTGACTTGCCTGGAAGTCACCAGTATAATGTGATTTTTCCTGGTGTGTACATTTGAGGACCATGTAGGGAACACAAATACACTTAACACACCTTAAGGTTCTCAGCAGTTCGGGTCCTGGTGACTCAGAAATCCTCGTGTGTAGTCACTTATGTTGTAGGGTTAAGGACGCATTTACATTTCTTTTAAGAGATTTCCAGGAAGTAACTGTACCGACAAGAATTAAGGACGTCTTTAGAGTTCTCATAATTTCAAGTGCAACTAGACTTTTGCCAAATATGTAAATATATCTCGTTTAGTCAATAACAAAATATTTGTTTCATCAAAGCCATGGATATAGATCATATTTTAAATGGCAGGACCAAATGTAAAGATTTGCCAAATATTGATCATTTGATTTTACTATGGTCTACGTGTATACTGTATGAAAAAGGGCACCTACTAGTTGCTTTGTATTTACTAAAATTTTATGGTCTCAAGTCTGTGTGCTTTACTTTAAAACTTAGACTCATGGAATATCTTTCGCTTAGATATATAGATTATGTCTTAAAATAAGGTAATAGGTATTCATTTAACCAATCATAAACTGATTGTTGAAAACAAATTGTAAAACAACATTTAGTTTAGCCATCACTATTCAATTTATTAAACAAAATTCTAGCAGTGGAAAACAGAAGACTCTTATCTTTCTTAAATATAGACTAATACAGACCGTAGGTCTTTTTCAATTATAAAGAGAAAAAAGTAACACAATAATAACAACAAAGACAAAAGGAACACAAAAACAATAAAATGATACATAATTTTAAAACAAGATAATAGCAGTTAACAATGGCTGTTGTATTACATGTTATCTTCAATGCAGTTGCTCACATTTCCAGAGGTAAGAATGCAAGATTGGTCACACAGTTAAAGAGAGTAAAAATTAATAAAAGATTCAGAAACTTTCCTTTTTGTTTCCTTTGTTTTTGAAAGGGTCTCCATATGCTGTTCAGGCTTCTGTTGACTTTAGTATGCAGCTTAGATATGGTTCAAACTAGTAGGAATCTCCTGGCTCAGCTTTTGGAGTGTCAGGCTTACAGGCTTGTACACATACATCCACCCAGTATCTTTGTTTTTTAAATTAATTTTGCTGATAGAAGCAAGAGCAACCTAATATTTTAAGAAAATCCTATTATTTTAGGTACAGAAAGGGGAACATTGTAATTATGACCAAATTACTTGTAGTATAATCCGTTATTCAATAAAATGCACTGATATGTGCCACCCTAAGTCTGTAAGAAGAGCAGGGCAAAGTCAGCGAGATTGAAGCAAACTGAAAAAATTGGTTCCGGCAGTTCCTTTCTCAGCCAAAGAGGGGAATCTAGTCGAGCACTTTTCCTAAGTTCAGTGTGTCCCCATTCATTTATCACTACAAATATTTTAGAAATCAACCATAACAGGCAACAATTTTCATACAATATATTGTGTATTATAATATTATTTATTACATTATATTATATCATTCCATATTATCTTACATGATATATTATATAATTATGTAGTATATAAAATATTGTATTATATAAACGTACATTGTATTAGATAGATAGATATTATATATATATATATCTATATATCTTACATATATTTAATAATAAAATGTTGACAAAGGAAAAGATATGGAGCTGCCCATTCTCATTTAAAATACATTTGAGGTCTGTAAGATCTCCCTTGTGTGAAACAGAAAAAGGAAGTTTTACTGTTCTTTCCTAAATAATTTCTAAATATTTTCATATCTAGAAACCTGTGACTTCTGCCTGTCTACTCACAAGTGTTTTACAAGGTCTGGTGATGTTTCTTTAGCAGATTCAAGACTATTGTAGCAAAATTACACACATATTCCACAATCAGAAGCCTGGAAAGCATGCACATCGCCTGAGTAGCTGTCTAAGTTTGTGCTGGCCTGGGCCTTCTGTCAAAGTAACTTAAACACAGTAAGGAAAGCCAGCTGTTTGAGCCTGAAAAGGTTTTAGAGTCATAATTACCTTTTTTCTGGAAGTCATCATTATAATACGATTTTTCCTGGTTTATACATTTGAGGAACACGCATGGAACACGAATACACTTAACATACCTTGAGGTTTGCAGCAGTTCACGTCCCGGTGACTCAGAAATCCTCGTGTATAGTCACTTACGTTTTAGGGTTAAGGCCACATTTGCATTTTTTTAAAAAGATTTCCAGGAAGTAAGTGTACCAACAAGAATTAAGGACATCTTTAGAGATCTCATAAATTCAACTACAACTACCCTTTTTACCAAATATGTAAGTATATTTCATTTAGTCAATAACACAATATATGTTTAATCAAGACCATGGATATAGATCATATTTTAAATGGCAGAACCAAACTTAAAGGGTTGCAGAATAGTGATCATTTGATTTTTCTAAAGTCTAGTTGTATACTGTATAAAAACGAATACCTAGTAGTTGCTTTGTATGTACTAAAATTTTATAGTCTGAACTCTATATACTTAAGTTCAAAGTTTAGACTCATGGGATATCTTCTGCTTAGATATATAGGTTATGTCATAAACTAAGGTAATAGGTATTCATTTAACCAATCATAAACTGATTATTACAAACAAATTTTAAAACAACATTTAATTAATCCCTCAATATTGAATTTATTAACCAAAAATCTAACAATGGAAAGCACAAAAATCTGTCCTCCTTAAATATGAATATAGACTGTCTTTCTTTTTCAATTATGAAGATAAAAAAACACAATAACAATACAAAAGACAAATGAAATACAACAACTATAAAAATGACATTTTCAAATGAGATGATAGGAATTAACAATGGCTGTTGTATTGCGTGTTGTTATGTTCAAGGAAGTTGCTCAGATTTCCAGATGTTAGAATGCAAGATTTATCAAACAATTAAATAGAATATAAATTAATAAAAATTTAGAAACTTAGAAGCTTAGAAACTAAATTTAGAAATTTAGAAACTTATTTTTTGCTTCCTTTTTTTTGAAAGGAATTTCAGGCTTCTGTTGACCTTAGTATGCAGCTCAGATAGGCCTTGAACTTGCAGGAATCTCCTGCCTCAGCCTCCTGAGTGTTGGGCTTACAGGCCTATACTCATGCATCCACCCAGTATCTTTGTTTTTTAAATTAATTGTGCTAGTAGAAGCAAGTGCAACTTAATATTTTAAGGAAATCCTATAATTTTAGGTGTGGAAAGGGGAACATTTTAATTATGACCTAATTCAATGTAGCATAATCCATTGTTAATAAGATGCACTGCTGTGTGCCGCCGTAAGTGTCTAGGAAGGGCAGGGCAAAGTCATTGCGATTGGAACAAACTGAACAAATTGGTTCACGCAGTTCCTTTTTCAGCCAAAGAGGGGAATCTAGTGCAGCACTTTGCTAAGTTCAGTGTGTCCCCTTCATTTATCACTACAAATATTTTAGAAATTAACCATAACTGGTAACACTTTTCATATAATATATTGTGTATTATAATGTTATTTCTTATATAATTATATATCATCTAACAGGATATATTTTACAATTATACATTGTATTATATGACATAGTGTATTATATAATTCTACATTGTATTATATATATCATATATATTTAAGAATAAAATGTTTGATAAAGTAAAATCTGTGGCTTCCTCACCATAGCTCACCAGTTATAAAGAGAAAGGGCAAGAGAGAGCTGTGGCAGCTCCAGGGCCCTGCTGAAATCCTCACTGCAGAGCAGCCCCACACCCAGTGGGAAGCACATTGGACACCACCGTTTGAAATGCTACATGCGTGGGCCATAGTGTCCCCTACTTCCCTCTAATACTCTCCTTTGGCTGATGGAAAAGCAAGTTCTTAGAGAGCAACAGTGCTTGTGATCAGCCCCAACCAATGTGATTCAGTCACCGCTGCTCTGTGCCACATACTCTCCCTGGACTGCAGAAGACACTTCTTCGGCTGGGCTGCAGCTCTAATCATTATAAATTTCCTTAGTCTTTTCACACAGAATACCCATAATTCCATTTGCTGTCCTAGGACAGGCCCAGAAGAGTCACACTTTGAGCATTTAACTTTAGACATGTGTCACCTATGAGGGTGTTTACCTTCATCTCTAATAAGGACTCCTGATCATCTCACACTTATGGGAACGTCACCATGCTCTTCCAAAATGACATGAGGACCGCAGGAGCAGGAAGCTGCAGGCTGTGCTACACAGTCATTTACTTCACTGGGAAAAGAAAGAAATTGCATGAAAATACAGGCACACGCACCCAGGAACGTTTAGGACTCCAGAATTCCCAGGTCTATATTCCTGGCACATTGCTGGGAAGGAGATAGAGATGTGCTGATGTTTGATCCTCTCTGATCGCAGGTGTACACATGCCCTGAACGACAAGAAAGAAGACCATGACTCTTAGTAACTTATGGCAGGAGGAGGATTGTTGCAAGTTCAAGGGCAACCTGGGATACACAGTGAGTTGAAGCCCAGTCTAAATAACATAGTGAAATTCTGTCTAAAACACAAGCAATCTAAAAGGGTAAAGACAAGAGGCGTGTTTCCCTGAGCCATGCTCATGGGCCAGATCAGGATACAGAGTGATGTGGACTCTGCAGTCCTCACCAGCACAATAGACACTGAAGAAGTTCAGTAAAACAACACTTAATGCATGTTTTGTGGAAATACATGTTTTGTGGAAATACAAGAAGGATGTAAAAGTTCGCAAAGAGCCAGATATAATTATCTGAAAGGATTAGTTCAAAACTCACTGGGCTTCTCTTTTCGGGACCGGACCTCCAGACACCAGATGTATGCTCAAGCGGGCGCCTCCCGCTCCCTCTGAAGAAAGCCCAGATGTACAAAGTGGGCTCCTTAGTTGGCAACAAGAAAGGAGACACGCAGAAGGGGCCAGAGCTGCCAAAGCTAAGGCCCAGTGGGGCAGAGCTCTGCACATGTGACATCACTCTGCTGCCACCCCTGTCCCTCCCAAGCATACAGCATCTCTGAGCTTCAAATACGTGTTTGCTCCCAGGTTCATGCCCTACCTCGTGCGGCGGTACAAATGAAGCTCCCAGTGTTTCAATGCTAAGACATGACCGCACCTTTTATCATCTGCCTCGGAAAAGGCCCTTAGTACAAACCTGCATCCCTCCAGTTCCCTTGGATCATTCAATGCTTTTACACTGGCGCATGTTATTTCGCCTCCTCCACACCTCCCTGCTGTCCTTTGTGCTTTCTGCCCGCTCTCTTCCCAGTGATCGTTATAAGCTGCTCTTGCTTCGTTCCCCTTCAGTGTGCCTGTCTGCCCTGCCAGCTGTGCTGAGTGAGGAGGCCCAAGGGAAGACTCACCCACCACGGGGTGAGGGGACGCTGTTGAACTTACCTCTCAGACAAGAGCACCTGGGAGGCTCCGCTAGAGGACATATCCGGACCAGACCTGAGGCCCGAACCAACCACGTGGACCCCTGTGAAGTGAATCGACTGCAACCTGGGAGTGCTCTGCATGGTCATAGTCCTCAGCTTCCCTGAACCTGTCCTCCTGGGACCACAGGCCCGAGCATTATCACAAGGTGCGCTGCCTCAGTGACCAACACTGGAAGCCATTAAAAAGGTCCTGGATGATGCCTGGATGAGGTCACAGAAGTTAAGGCAAAGGCAAAACAACAAGTCAAGTTTCTGCATTGCTCCAGCAGGGGCTGGAGAACTACCACAGAAGCGCCCAGAATCTACTGGAGCCTTACTGGGACAATGTGGATGGAAAGCAAGGTGGATCCTGTCGGAAGACATGCTTCTCTGTTTGTCAACAACTCAACAGAGCTTGTACAGTATGAATCAAAAAAGAAAGGAAAAGAGAAGAGATGAAGACAGAGAAGATACAAAACACGTCAGTACAGTGTGTGTGTGTGTGTGTGTGTGTGTGTGTGTGTATATACATATATACATATATACATATATATATTAGAAAGGGACAGTGTTTTACTTTTCTCATTACTGAGACAAAATTCCTGACCCCTAAATCTAAAGGAGGAAGGTTTATTTAGCTCAGAGTGTGTCAGTAGAGGTTTCAGTCCATAAGTGGCTGGGGCCAAGGCAAGTGGTTTCCTAGAGGAGGACAGTTTGCAGAGGGCACAAGACAGCAAAAGCAATGAGGGAAAGAGAGTCAAGATTGTGTTGCTAATATTGCATCCAGTCTGCCAGGTTGAGGGACGTGCCTCTTCATTCAAGGAACAGAACTAGCAATCAATCACACTCTCTAAAATATTCCACCTAATAAATAGTCCAGAGAAACAATGGGAAAAAAACCTGAAAATCTTAGCCCATCAGTGAGGGAGCTGTCACCTGTGCATGGCACTGCACCGTGTTGCTAGGCTGCTGGGGCATTTGATTGCAGGAAGTCAAAAGAGGCAAGAGACTTTATATTCCAGATCTATTCTGAGTTTGTGAGATTGCACACTTGGAGTCTCCCCGATTGGCGGGTGGGGAGCTTTCTAGATATGGAAGTTCCTGTTCTGCCAACAGGCTATAATCCCCCAGGCAGCCATGTGTACTGGAGAATCATGTTACAATGTCCTATAACTACTTTGCCTTTGATATTATTTCACATATTGATTTTGGCAACATGGTGAACTTCTCTCCATTTCTACCAATTGCCTAGGCATTTAGTTGATTTTCTATGCATAACTCCAACATTCCTCCTTCTCTGTTCAGCCTAGTTGAACAACCCCATCAACAGGCTGTCTTTCCTTTAAAGGACCACAACCACAATGGATCATCATATGAAATTCAGGCCTCATTTAACCTTAACAAGATCCTGTGAGAGGGAATCTATCCATGTAAACACAGGACCGCTTAGGACAGCAACCTGCAATGTGTGAGGACACAGACCCTCAGCATATAACACCAACTAAATAATACAGACGTCGGCACATAGTCACCTGGCGCATGCGCACAAACTATGTCAGTGATGTGCTGTCTGGTTTGCCCTTCCTCAGGAGGTGCACCGAGTGCGTGCATCTGCCTGGCTCCATGGAAGTGAGCGATTTCGTGCTGACCTGCGCAGTCTCTTAGCAGACTGCCTGTGGTGTGCATCACGTTCTTATCTGGCTGCATTGCCGGGAGATTTTCCTTCTAAGTATTTTTTCCCAACACAACAGTCATCCCTCCCTCAAACTCAACTCTCCTCCAACCCTTTCTTTGGTGACGTGACTCAGGGAAAGGAAGCCACAAAACGTGTGCTCCAGTCTTTCTGGATTCATTGCTCTTCTCATGCAAAGTCAGCAAGTAGTGTTGTTTCTTGTTACACGAAGTAAAAGATCCAGGGACAAAACAGTGAGGACAGTGTGAGGAAACCAGCACTCTCATGGGAGGACAACATTCCTGGAGAGAAACTATGTACTGTGGATCCAGAACCTCAAATAAGTGGACAAGTAAATGAATGCATTTCTGTGAGTTGTGATCAGTTTTAAGCAAACTGGCATTTATGCAGAAATGATAGAGAGGAGTCCCTATGAGTTCTCATTGAAGAACGGGGTACAGAGAGGTTGGGGGAAGAGCATTTTAAATATTCAGCAAGTATGTTGTGCTGTGTCTTTTCTTTCTTCTACTAAATAACGTGTTTTGAAAATTTGGGCTCTTTTCTACAGACCTGAGGTCATACTACATGAAAAACTTCCACGGAAAATGTCACATTAGGCTTGTAAATAGAACCATTTCCACTCATGCAACTGCTATGTATTTCATGTATGCCTTCAACTCACAAAGGGCAAATGTGCTTCCAAATGCTGAGGGTAGTAACTGTTGAATGGGGAGACGTAATTGATTTCCAGGGTCTTCCATTTCCTAAATCATCTTCCCCATCTTGTCTATCTGAATCTCAGAACAGTTCTCCACACTGAGGACAAGGGAAGGAAATCGGATGAGCAATCTCCGAAAAAAAGCAAGGACTCAGCACTGCTTTTGCATTAGCAGACAGTTCTGTAGCCAAAGCAGCCTAGAGAGCCATCATGTCCCTCAGAAATGCCATCTCATATAGGAATCAGCGCCCTAAGAAAGGATCTACTGCCTAGTACTGGATACTTCAAGATGAAAATTCCAACCTCTTTCCCTGTCTTTTCTACCTGAGGTGTGCAGCACAATGGGTACATCAGTCACTTTAAGATCCACAGCATCATGGAGAGCCTCCTGAGCAAGGAGTCCATGGAACACGCCAGCAGGCTGGAGTCCACGGCAGTTAATACACTGAGGTGGAGGGAAAATAAAATCACAGCCCTGGGGCTCATGTCTCTCACTCCCTGCACCTTCTGCTCCTTCCATCCTCTACACCCTTCCATGTATGGCTTAGAGTGCCCCACTCAGGCACTCTCAGTCCCGGCACACCCAGCCCTCCCTTTTGAGTAAAGCTTGGGGTTTCCATCGGTCCCCCTGGATACCCTGTCAGCCAGAGACCAGCCCAGACACCTCCTGCCACACGAGAGAACCGGCCCTGTGCAGAAATTATGTGATCAGACCCTGCCCCTCACTGACAGCTCACTGTAAACTGTACATCTAAGAGATTCAGATACAGGTGCTAAGGACCTATGATCAAACTCCGCATCAATGGAAAACTGAAACAGAACCGTTAAGCATGCTGGTAGAGACATGGTTAAGGTGACTCTGTCACAGAGACTGCTTCCTCCCAGCCAGTGTGTCCCTCCGGCCACCTTAGACTCCTTATAGATTCGCTCCAGACCTTTGTGAACACCGGCCCCCTCTGCCCACACCAGCCCCTCCTAGCAGCTCTCCTCCACCCAGCCTGCTTCCTCTAGCCTGTTGGGATCCCCTACTCTTACTCTGTCTCCAGCAGACATTGCCCCTTTGGCTCTGGGGCTTACCCCTGCCTGTCCCCGGCCACCTCCAGGCCATCCCTCGGAAAGGATACAAGGGCAACACTTCACCTTCAGAGTCTTAGGTGGAGGCTGATGCTGAGACCAAGGCTGAGCCATCTCCACTGTATCCTTGGGTCTGTATGGTCCCCTTGTCCTGTGCATGTTCCCAGGCAACAGCGCCTTCTTCTCCAGGCTGTCCAGGAGCTATGCCTGCTGCCCTTGTACAGGAGCACCTCTCAGGTGATCCAGGGACATCTAACTCACTAGCAGTGTTGTGTACCATGTCTACACAACCTGTGCCTTTTTCAGATGCAAAGGGGACTGGGACTGGACCAAGCCCTCAAGGATGAAATTCTTTGGCTTCCCATAGCTGCAGTTGGCCCCTCCCCTGGGATACACAGTGATCCTGCTCAGCGTCTTCCCGGTGGCTTCCTCACTGTTGCACTTGACCTGAATGAAGCTGCCACCCAGGACAGTGATGAGCATCGTGGTCTTGGACATGCGATGGTCATCACCCACCATTCCATCATAGATGAGCCTCAGGACAGCCACAGAGACATAGGAGTGGCTGGGAGAGGCCACTTCCTTCATCCATGCCAGAGTCTAGCTGCATGCTCTCAGAGACTTCCCCGAGGATCTCAGGAAAATACTCCTGGTAATTTTTGGTGACAGTCCCTAGCATTCCTGCCATTGTGTTAGACTCCTTCATTAACATGTAAGACATTACTAATCAAGGACGCTGTGTCTGGTACCAGACAGGGGAAGCAATTCTTCCCTTGGTCCCTGTTGGAGCCTCATGGACAGGTTTGATGGGGAGGAGGAATGGGAGAGCAGCCTCTGGATTCTGAAGAGGACCCAGAATCCCAGCAGTAGATACCTCCTCCACGGTGCCTAGCATCAGAGAACAGAAGGAAGAAGAGGAAAATTGCACCCGTGGCAGGTCTCAGAAAGGCTGCTTACAGGTCTGCTCTTTGGGTGGCGCTCTAGAGCCTCAGAGACTCCTGTCCTCCTGGGTGACCTGTCCTCCAAAAGCCTGGCGCAAGCACTGAGACCACTCCTAAGGGCAGAACTGGCACACCGAGGACCAGGATCCAGGGCCAAGAGTAAGGTAAAGGTATTCGGCTCCACTGGGTGCCCTGCTGTTCTGCAGTGGATGGGGCCCTTGGTACACAACGAAGGCAGCACATTACACTGACTGCTGACCCTGCCTGACTCTTCTCTGTGACTCTTCACAGCCACAAAAACTTGGCATCTGCTGCTCCCACAAGAGGCATGGAGTGGCCATCTATCTGCAAGCATGATCCTGGCCTCTCTCTGCTGATGATGTGGTTTCTCTAGCAACTGCTTGATGCTCCTTGAACCAAGGAATGGCCGCCACGAGTCCATAGAGATGAAAGTAAAGATGCCGCATTTCTGCACACCCGTGAATGTGCTTTCCCCATGCCAGTGGAAGGAGCAGGTTCCAGAGACCTTTCCCTGTCTAGAGCAGGTCCAGGTACTCAGTTGCTGTGCAGATGAATGTAGCCAGTCAAGGCTACCATCACTGTCCTGATGTACCTGATTGGACCCCCACACACCAGGGCAGAATTGGATGTGGATAGTTCAGAGACCCTCTCTCTGGACTATGGCTAATTCACACCCCCGTAGCTCGTCAACTTGAGCCCTAACTCAGTGCACCCACACAATTCCTCTCACTTGCAGCACCCCTCTGTAAGCAGCACCTAGTTTGCATTGACCAAGAGCAGCAACAGACAGAAATATCAGTGTTCACAGTACCTTATGGCAAGCACAGGGTTCCCATGTGTTGGATCTGTGACCTGAGCCCACACTCTTCAGAAGGAAATCTTCTATTTCACGACACAGATGAACAGGGAAAAGATGCGGTTTGTTCAACATGGCTATTAACAAGGTCAGGGTCACACTGTACTCTTAGAGTACAGTATTGCCTCCACAATGCTCCCTGTACATCTTCCCCTTCGGTCCTCCGTTTCCGGCCCCCTCCCGTGTGGGCCTGAGTCCTCCTCCCTCAGCTTGCAGATCAGAATGCAGGACACTTCTCTCTCTCAAACATGGGCAAGCTGCGTCCCAGTGTGTCGTGGGTCCTGTGCCCCTCTTACTTCTCATCTTGACTGGGGACAGGGTCTCTGCCGCTCCACTGCTGAGGCTGCACTCCTCCCACCAGGCCCTTCATGTCCCTTAGAACTGTATACGTAACCAGGGATCCCCATGCCTGCTCACTTGCACGGGGCCTCCTTGTACAGAGAGCTCCTGTGGGGTACTCCATGGGGCCACAGTTCTCAAGATTTTCACAGCTCCATCTGTGGAAGTAGGGGTCCCTCGCAAGTACATTGCGAGGCTGACAGATGGACAAAGAGGTCCTGTGTGTGGCTTCCCTAGTGTGGCAGGGTTCTTTCTAATTTCTACCTCTGGAACATGACCTTGGTTCCTGGCAGTCTCTATCCCCATCTGTTTACCTGATTGTACTCCCATACATCAAGCCGGACTTGGATCTGGAGTGTTCAGAGACCCTCTCTTGAGTATGGCTAATTCACACCCCTCTTCCCCTATGGCTAATTCACACTATTCCTCTCACTTGCAGCACCCCCCTAAGAACAGCACATAGTTTGCATTGACAAAGAGCGTGAACAGACAGTTATCGATGTGCCTGGGCCTCCCAGAGGCCACAGTGGGAGTGGAACAGAATTTCTTTTGCTTACTAGCTAATAGAAAAACTATATAATGTATTTATATCCTGTGACAGTGCTAAACACAATTGTTTGAGTGGCATGTCCTTAGCTTATAAGATGTTGTTTACTTAATTTCTTATAATTTTAAGTAGAAAATTTAATTTGTTTCTCAATCTTGCATTCTGTATAAAAATCTTGTTATATTGGGCATAAATCTAAGGACAGTGATGAGTAATTCCTTGAGCCCAAAGCTCTTCTGTGGAATCTTCAGTCTTAGATTGCATGTGAGTCAAGCTACTTTTAGAATCAGGTTCCTCAAATAGATTACTTATGCAAAGATCCCCCATAACATCTGGCACATGAACAAATGCCAGTCTCTCCTAAGCTGAAAATTCAAGCCTCAGTACTACATTTATTGGGACAGGCAGGCCTCACCGATTTTGAACAAGACTAGGATACCCATTTTAACTCAGATTTCACTGAAGTGTTGATAAGCTGAAGCCAGCGATTCTATGAACAAGCAGACAAAACTAGTGGAAACAAAGGGAACACTGGGAAGAGGAGGTGAGATAGGGTTCCATGTGAGTAGCCAATAGGTGAATTGACATGACTGGGCAGCGAAGTATTTGAAGGTGGGAAGTGAAGTGATCACATCTCCCCATAGCATTAGACATAGGTTAGCATGCAAGGATTTCCAGTAAGCCACACACAACACAGGTTATGGTGGTAAGGTGAGAACATGGAATGTACCACTGATTCCTGTGTCCCTGGGGAAGTGGGGGAGAAAGAGACTTCTTTTCACGTCATCCAGAAACACAGGGCTTTGGAAGATGAGCATCATTTGTATGTGACTTTGAACCTACCATTTGGTACATTGCGAAGTCTGTTTAGGAATGCTACAAAAAAATTCCTGTACTTCAGATCCCACCACCTTGGCCTCTTCAGCAGATTCCATTTCTCTGTGGGCCAGATTAGTTGCTGTTCTGCGATGCATTACACCCTCGCCTCCACTAGAGAGATGTGCTAGAGTGTGGCTTGATGATCCAACAAATGCCAGGGAGTGGCCACTCATTTTCCTGGGAGGAGTGGGAAGAGAGCTCAGGGGGCCCCTGTTAGACCACGGGGACATTCGTACACTTGAGGGATGGAAGGAAAATCACCAGTCACTGAAATGGAGGTTGAATCACCCAGCCCAAGAACTCAAGGGAGGAACAGGAAGGCCCTGTATTCACACTTGGCACAAACACAAGGTGTGTAGACTCACACAAGCATCTTCTCTTCTATGCTTTTATGCTCCCCTCCAGGCCTCTTCCCTAGTCTCAGACCACTGTCTTTCTTTAATGCCCCTTCCCACATCCCTCTTCCAGTTTTCCCCCACGCGGTGCCTTCTATGATTCCCCATATCCCTTCAGGTAACCAGCAGAATAAGGAAGTTCCAAAGAATGCTACACGTGATCTGAGGAAAAGAGATGCCCCAGAGCCCCCACCATTTCCAACAAACCTAAGGAGGGGAGACTACCAATGAGCTCCGGGAATTTATATCTGCTGAAGCAGAAATGCAATCAAGAGGACCCAGGACAGAATCAGCTGACTGCAGGGAATTCTTCTGCCTCAAGGGAAGATGGGGAGAGCATGAGTGCTGCCAGGGAAGTTAAAAGGATCCCTGGATTGTGCAGAGGTCAGGGCACTGGAAAATGATCAACTTGCAGACAGTGAATCTTATCCCAACTGCTACATAATTGTGATTAATGTAAAACGAACAACAGGAGATGTGTGTGTGCCTCTTCTTTGATGTTGGGATGGGGGGGAAGGGCAGAGGTGTGTGTGTGTGTGTGTGTGTGCGTGTGCGTGTGTGTAAAGGAACAGAGAAAGAAAGGTAATGGGCTGTGGTTGTGAGTGATACATCATCAGAGAGCCAGATGCGGCAGATAAAACATGTCTCAGGTCAGATTACTGATAACAAATTTATTCATTAAATTTTGTTCCTTAGGTTAAAAACTGGATGTTGTTTGTCTGTGTGTACAGTGTGTCTGCTACCAGATTAGAAAGTGATAGCATATATAGGGTTGACAAGGCATTCCTAGGTGAAACACAAACTCATTCCCACCACACCCACCTCATAGTGGTATTCCTCAGTTCCAGCCTATGGTGTAAGCAACTCAAGGCCTCAGGAAAACAAAAAAGTTCTTCCTGCAGCTCCATGACATTCCTATGAAGCACGAAAATTATCACATTGAGTCTCACAGATTCAACGCTGCTGTGGCCACTTTCTTGTATTCTGTGATGAGGATCCAAAGTCAGGGATCTAGTATTAAATGCAACATGTGATGGCTGGGTCTCATGTTGGTTCTTGCTGGGTAATTGAATTAACTTTTCAAAGTGAATACTTCTCCCAAGAGAAACAGTGACCATACTAGTGAGCTTTATGCTGTAAGTTCCTACAGGGCATTTGTTTCTCAGTGGTAGGAAGAGACAAATCAAACCCTGGAGCTTATATTTGCAACATCAATGCTACAGGACCAAGCTAAAGTTCCCAGACCTCTCTTGTGATCGTTTTGCTTCGTTCTGTCAGGCACAGGCAGGAGTTACAGACCTGTCAGGGTAAATGACCGTCTTCATAAGAAGGCAGTGATGCTCTTTCATACTAGGAAGAGAGAAGTGCCCTGATGTTCCCTTTGAATAGCTCTTGAGGATCCTCTGCCTGCTCTCTATGGTAACTGGCACTCTTCATAATCTGGAAAGGCCACCGAGACCAGGTGCTAATAAACCTGAAGGCAGAAGGTCTGTGTTACACCAGGCTTGAGTTACTGCTACTAGTAATGCAAAATGAAGCTATAAAAGCTAGAATTTTCTTTTCTTCATAAGCAACTGTTCCACACTTATTACTGCTGAGTTTATAATGAATACCCTCCCTCTCTTCAGCCCTCCAAAGTGATAGAATATGCAGATGTCATCAGCCCCAGGGGCCGGAGCCTGGTTTAGAGCAGGATGAGCTGAGGCCTCCTGGAAGTGATAAGGCAGGGTGGAGGGCTGCACTGTCTCTGTGCTTCCCCGCTATCTGATATTATGACAGGTCCTTGTCCAGTTGGACACGGTGAGATTGTTGTTTGAGTCGCTTGGACCCTTGAAACTCCTTGGAGCTAGCTTTAAATATTTTCTTTTCCTTTCTTCCAAAACACGTAGGTTATTTGATTTCATAATCTGGGAGAAACTAAACAAAGCCATTTATATCTAATTGGCCTGTAGCACTAGCAAACACTGCACTGATGCTGGCTAAGACCCAGGGCACCATGAAACCCCATAGACTAGCCTTGTGCTTTGGGATCCAATGGCAATACAGGGCGTAGTACTTGTACAATATCCTCTCTCATGAGAACTGATTTAGAAAAGGATCAAGTGCATTCCTTGAGGAGTAGTCCTCTAAGGATGTGAACTTTTCTGATATGAAATAAGTGCTTTGATCTATTTCTTAGAAGTGTCTATTTAAATCAAGTCTCATATGAGCAGTGACTGTGTAGGGAGTAACTTCTGTGCACTCAGCTTATAAACCGAGTCTGGCTAAATTTGCATGTCTGTATATGGGTCCATACATCTACAATTCGAAGATATCAATGGATAAAGCAACAACTACTGTTGAGACCATATCACCTTGTCTATAGATTAGTTGTGATTGTACTATTTTCTAATGGGTGTCTGTTTGTCAACATGTTTTTGTACTTTTATGTTTCTAAAATAAAAAAAAAAACCGAGTCTGGAATAATTGGTGTCTCATAGAATGAATAACTTCGTCATTGTATATTTCTATTTATTGTACTCTCTAACTCCTCCAGAACCATAGTGGAGGAAGTTAATTAAGAATCTAGTTCTTACCATGCATCCTCATGTGAAGATACTTTCATGTTACCATCAGCACCGGCTCAGGACACAGAGGGCATAATGCTCCAAGCTGGGCAGGCCGCTGCCAGGTCCAGGAGAGGGGGGCCAATGGAGCAGAGCAACAGGAGGAGGAACCCTCCAGTCAGCACAGGGAATTGGGTGACTTTCGCCTCACCTGTTATTCATACTGGGGAGGACAGCACAGCTGTCAAGGGCTTGACAGGTGTGCTCAGGAGCCTGAAGCAGGTGGGAGGAACAAAGGAAACTCTGTAGTCAGCATTTTGGGCTGCTCCTGCCAGGACATTCAAGGTAAGACAGCCTATCCATGGGATTTCTATCTATGGGAGAGGTATACATGCATGAATCTCTTAAGGGTGCAAACAGAGAGGTCTCTGAGGTGTGTGGCCATGGCAGGAATATGATTCCAGGGCTCATTCAACACCTCCTACAGATATGGTTATAAGGAATAAATAGTGGTCTTCAAGTATGTCAGAGGAATAGGGTAACCTAGTGACTATGCTTAAGGATGCTTGGACTGTAATGCTCCCACATCTTAAAAAGAGGGAAAGATAAGCTGTGTGTTAGCGAGAATTTTTAGTGTCACCCTAAGCGGCTAATTGTAGGTGAATGACCAAAGGCAACAAGCATGATCTTTTAAAATGAAATTATATTCCTCTCCGGCAAGAGTTTTATGGACAGTGAGATAAGCTTCGAAGTCCTTCTACTTTTTCAAGTGCCCAGCTACTGTGGCAGATGCTTTAGGTGCAGAATTAATGGTATTCTCACATTATTCTAAAAATGTTAGCAGGAGGGGTCTTCTTCTCTTCTTCCCTTCTCAATAGCCTCCAGTCTCAGCAGGCTGAGGATTTTCTCCACCCTTGTCTTCACGGTCACTCTGCTAAGCTGTGAGCTGCTCCTTGAGGACTGTACAGCCCATAGGACTGTACTTGTCTGAACATCAGGACTAGTGCCATTAGGCATATTGAAAATAAGTTTTTCCCTCTTGCGAGAGACACACATGAGAGACTGGGGGATAAATGGTTTTATTTATATTTTGAGAGTAGCAAGGAAGCACTTGCCACCTACTGAGAGGACTTCAGGTTCGGGGGAAGACAGCTGTAGCAGATGTTCTTCCTTCTTCTGCTGTGGTGAGCGAGGTCCTGACCCACTTACGCCTTCCAGGGACCTTTGGGTTATGACACCTGCACAACTTATGCACTCACATAACTTTCACGTGGAACATTTCCCGAAACTCTTCCATTGCAATACTACAAAATGGTCAGCATGGGCTCAAAAACTATCCTAACGTACCTGTGAAGACAAGGACGATACTATGCTTCACGGCAATATGATTGTCACCTACTGGGAAAGTCTAAGAGTGTGTTATTTTGCTTCTCTGGCACACAACCCATAGTCTAAACATCATAGTCCAAAGGTAACTTTTATATCAAAAAGGCCGCTGATTTGGAGTGTTTCCAGGGCCTTCTAAATGATGTGTTTGAGAACGAATGATTCTGGTAGGAACACAGGAGGTTGCACTGCTCCAGTTTACATTCTGAATGCAGGCCAGGTTTCAGTGTCTTGAGCAGATCATATTTCTCCACTTCAAGAGGTATTTTTTATTACTCTCATTATGGAAAGAAATTCAGAATCAGAGATGGATTCAAAGTGGGAGGAAAGGGAACAAGGTGGGATAGATGTCATGACACTAAGGGTCTCTTGCAGGTCTTGTTATTCACCAAACAGCCATCCTCAGAAGATCCAGAGCCTAGTCATCCTCATGTTCTTCATCCATAAAATGAGCTTAGCTTGGCAGATATCTTGGGTTGTAGGGCCTGTGCAATGTAAAAGGCTTACTGAAACACCTAACAGAATTTCTGACCTACCATATATTGAGCACTTGATAAACAGGTGATTCTAGTTTGAGTTCACTGAAAGCTATAACCCTTTTCCTATAAAGTTTGTGTGTGTTTCGCAGGAAAGCTGTCGAGTATTGGGAAAATGAAAAGAAAGTCAGGCAAAATGCTACTCAGTAAACATTCCACCAAAGTGTTCTCCCCAATTGGTTGTATCACTTGATTTGGTGATGCAAAGAATTTCCTTACTGGGAACAAATGATGCTTTAGGACCTCGTGTGGTGAACCATAATCCTCTCCTTACCAGCTTTCTTCCAGTGACAAAATTAATTCCAATCTTATTAACTTCACCAAAAGTCTAGCTTTGGGGCTCACAGGCCTCTCTGAGAATGAGGTCTAAAACTGTGGCCATTGTAGTGACAAGTCCAGCTCAACACAGATGCAGGACCATAGATCTTCAAGGCACATTAAATACTGCAACAACAGCTTAAAGTTTTTTCGCAAAGAAATATGTAAAACTGATTCACAAGAAGTCCTCCCAGAAGACAGGAGCAAGATTCTCATAAACTCGGAGAAGGCTCTCTGGGAGGAGGAGGTCTTGGTCAGGCCGGAATGGGATCACTTGTGGAAGAGGCCTATGCCACTTACCAAATTATGACACCCAGCTTGGAAAATTCTTCAGGCAAGGGGCACTCACAAGGAGAAATTATCCACAGGAAAACCAGCCCAATGGGCACTGAATGACCCTGCAAAGTAGACTTTCCTGGCACACAGCAGAACCAGAGATTTTAGGGCCCCACTCTAACTGAGAGTCACCCTTATCTCTCAGGAAATTCTTGCAGAGGCTGGAGATAACTCCCCTGGTTCCCTCCCTGTCTAGGACCCCAGTTCTCATAAACAGATTCCTGTGAGCTTCACTCACCATCAAAAAGCACTGCTTAGAACAGTCTTCCATTCTCTCAGGTTTTTAACTCAGGCCTAGGACACCATTTCTGAGGGCCTGACCCAGAAGTGAACCCCCGCACAAGGAGATGCAGGTGTGCCAAGCCACAAAATGACGTGGCTCAGCACTCAACCAGGGCTTCTTTCTGGTAGACTCCAGCCCCTAAGAGTTTTTCATGATCTTCAGTTCCTCTAGGTAATCTCTCTATATCCCGACACTGGTGGTACTGCTAGACCCCACCATCCTATGGGGTAGGTTTGACTGTACGCAGTCTGTGTACTCATTTCCACCATAGACACAGCACCGTCCAAAGAGCACATGTGAAGTGGAGGTTGGTTCTCATTAGCTATATGTTAATAATTGGATTGTAGTAATGTGTACACTATAATTGTGCATTTCTAGTCTACTGTAAGGAGTGGTACCTATTTGTTTCTACTTGTATGTCAATATCCATTTCATTCTTGCATGATACCACCATCGCTGATTGGCCTGACACTGCCAGGTCATTGCCAATAATAAAGTCATCCAGAGTGAAGTGAGGGAAATAATGCACTTCACCATAGCATCAAGAAAATGAAATACTTAGGAATTAACCTAAGCAGGGTAGGAAAAGAATTCTACAATGCAAACTGCAGTATTCTGAAAAAAAGAGATTGAAAGAACCAAAGAAAAGGGAGAGGTATAGTGTTCTGGGAAAAACAGATGAATTTAGTCAAAACTGTCATCAGTGC
Organism: Dinomys branickii; assembly: GCA_004027595.1. Lineage (NCBI taxonomy): Eukaryota > Metazoa > Chordata > Mammalia > Rodentia > Dinomyidae > Dinomys > Dinomys branickii. The sequence goes on along the minus strand of PVLD010010111.1, from coordinate 31,415 downwards.
ATAATTGCTAGTATACAAATGCAGTGCAATCATAACAGAAATACCAATACCATTCCTCACAGAATGATACACAGCAGTGCTAAACTCATATGGAACCGCAAGAGATCTAGAACAACAACAGCAATGCTTTACAACAAAGGCAAGTGAGGAAGCATTGACTTGCTGGATGTCCATTGAAGTTCCAGTGTACAGGAATGAGAAGAGCACAGCTCTGGCAAAAGCAGACTTCTGGATGAATGGAACAGAGTAGGGGACACCGAAACAACGCCAAACAAGCTCAGCTCCCTGGTCTTTGACAAGGGGCCAAGTGCTTTCCCTGGAGGAAAGCCAGCCTCTCTCACAGATGGTGGTGGGAACATTGTCTATCTACATAGAGAAGGTGAAGCTAGACCCATACCTTTCACCGTACACTTAACCAACATGAAAATGCCACAGAGGCCCTGTCCTCTCAACGTGACCTAACTGTCCCCAGTCTTCTCTGCTCCTCCCAGCTGAAGCACAGTCCTCAGAACTAGGTTCTGTCTCTCCTATCCTGGTACCTGGAAGCAAAACGGGTGCTTCTCTGAGATTTTTTTGCCCTTCATGCACTGCTACCTTCATCGATCTGACTGCAGGCCTTTTCTTCTTAGTGAAAGGAACTCTGAGGACCTTCTGAGGCAAAAGGAGGTGCATTCATTAGAATGCTGCACTGTGAGGTGCAGATCCTGCAAGAAAAGCTTTTCTCCAATATTCTGAGATGGTCTTAATGGGGTGGAGATTGCTCAGTACCACCAAAATCTTTCTCCTGGACATAACTGATCCCAGGCTCTCTCTGCTCCTCTTAACCGAAGCTCAGTGCCCAGAACAAGGCTCTGATATTCTCTCTGGGTCCAGGAGAACAAATGTGGCCCACTGCTGAGAAATCTCAACCTCCTCCCAAGGGACAGGTAGCAGGTTCAGTTCTAGAATGTTGTGGAGAACGCTCTCTGGGATGAATCTTCCTCACCTTTCTCACAGCATTCAAGTTGGCCTAACAGAACTCAGTTCCTCTACACTCCTCCCTCCTGAATCCAGGCCCTCCTCAACACAAGGCTCTGACCCTGCACTCTGTGTCCACTCAGGCAAAATCAAGACCTCACCAGAGAATTCTTCACTGGAGTGTAGGGCTAACAACAGGGAAAATCTGGATTGTTCAAGGAACCTCTGTCAGGAGTGGCGCTTCTTCACACACCCCACAACCTCCCACTCAGACTGGCCATCTTTGGAACCCTCACCTGAAGCTCACAGCAAAGAAGAGGACCTTCCTTTGGTCTGTTCCAAAGCAGTAGCAGTCAGTGAGCGTCAATTCCAGGACTTTACACAGGGTCTCCCAGGGCTAAAAGCAGAAGTGAAAAGAAATTCTTCCGGCTCCTCTCTTCACCGTAGGTGTCAACACCGTGATTTTTGGTACAGTAAGTACATCAGTCTCCAATCGACCTGACTCTATTTCCAGGGGTCCAAGGTTCTATCTCACAGAGGGCCTTGAGACTGAAGCTCATTCTAACAAATTGGTCCATGAGAAGAGCAGAGCTCACAAGAGAGGAAGATCTGGATTGCTTGGGGAAACTCTCTGAGTTGAGACATTTCTATCTCACCCAGAGCCAATCACTCCAACCCCTAGCTGAACCGTGCCCACTCTGCTCTCACCTGAGGTTTGAACCAGACAACTTGCCCTCCTGTTGCTCTAATGCTCTAGGTACAATCAGTGGACCCTTTTTCCAGTAACGTGCCTAGGTTCTGACAGAAAAGATCCAAAAGAAGTCTCCCTTTTCCCTCAACCTTGCTAGGGATCATCAGCTTGGTGATGGACCCACCTGGACTCCTGTGTACTCTATGGATCTGAATCTGTTCTCCTCAGACACACGACCTGACTCACAACCTTCCCTGAGTGGTGGTTTGGTCTCACTTGCAAATCCTTCTTGGTAGAACCTGAATGACAATACAGGACATCTGGATTATTTGGTGACACTATCCGTGAGATGGGGCTTCCACATTCCCCCATCTGTTCTTCCCTCATCTGCTAACAGAGCTGAGGTCCTCTTCACTCCCCTCAGGTTGAGGCACACCTTAGAATCAGGTCATCTCCCAACCGAAAGAGGCAACAGTCAATACATAGGACATCCATTAGTTTACCTGGGGAGAGACAAGAGGGGAAAAGCTGGATAGTGTCCATCACCTTTGCCCTTCCTAGAGATCTTCAGTCCGTTTCCTGGCACAGCCTAGACCCCTGTCCTCCATGTACCTATGAATGTCCTCCTCACAGGAAGAATCTGACTCCCAGGGTTCCCTGGGGCAGAAGGGAGGAGACTCTTATTAGATCAAATGATAACTATGGTTACTATGCCTGCATGCTTCACCAGTGTACTTTCTGTTCTATTTCTCTTCCATTCTTTTTGTTCAGTTAAATAGAAGTTGTTTTGAAAACCAATCCTCACTCACCTGGGTGGGTGCAAGTGGTTTTTAGCACAATCTCTGGAGCCATAGTCTCTCCAATTTCCTCGTGTTTCCCCTAGGCCATTGACATCTCTGGTATGTTGAGACTGTACAGTGTTGCATAGGCAGAGGTTTAAAACTTTTTTACAACTAATGCTGTTTTGAGTCTTATATGCAGGCTTCAGCACAGATCCCCATCTGATCTGTCCCTCCATACACAGGTTCCAGTTTAACTATGTTCAGTCTCCTCTAAAGATTTCTCACACTTTGAGGATTACATTTAGTTGCTCATCTGTGTTTGCTGGACTGTATTGCCTGTCATTTCCATTAATTTCCAAGGTAAATTAAAGAGGCAAAGGTAATAGCCTAACTTGTCTGTCATTTGGACTGCCAAGGATTAGGTATTGGCTTCTAAGAGGTTTATGGAAAATTGAGAATTGTATCATATTTGGTTTCTTTCAATGAATACTACACACTGCTTTGTTCAGATCAGAATTTTCACCTTAATATTTCTTGAGAGATTTATAGCTCTCTCTAAAAAATGTATACTTTTATTGGACTCCTTTTAGATGTTTCTCTGATTTATCTGCTACAGTCTACAACTTTTGACTGTGTAAGCTATATTTGCTGGGAATACAGGTCATTATTTTAAATGAAGTAAGGCAGACTCATAAGGGTGAGTAAAGCACGTTCACCCTCATGTATACAAGATTCAAAACCACCAATCTAAATGTACAACAGTGAATAACAAAGGTTGGGAATGAGTGGCGGTGAGTGGATAATGCAAGGCTGGGTTTGTAAGTGTGCACTGTCCGGGTAATGAAACATCACACTGAACTCCCCCATTAGCATGTATAATTTAAACACATTAAGAGAAAATGTGTCAACATATTCTACAAAAAGGAAAAAAAAGTACTATGTGAGTTTCCAACCTGCTAGTCTGCCCACAGAGTTCAAATGTGGCAGGTGACACAATCACATGACCTAATTCTTCAAAGTATCCCTTACTCTTTCTCTTGCCCTCCGGAGAGATAAAAAGTTACACTTCTGATCTAAAATGTCCCAACAAGTCTCCCACTTAGAGAGGGGCCTGGAGAATACGGGAGGGTCTCCAGGAGGAACACAGGAATAGTAAAGCACACCTGTGTGTGTTTCTAGGGTGGACATGGAGCCACAACCTGGTGAATTATACACGTTCCCTACCCCTCCCTGTGCGGCACTGTTCCCCTAATCTGCTTTCAGTCTCTATAAAGTAAGCATTTTTGGTTGTCATGCAGTTCTTCCATGATGGTCCTGCCTTGGATCCAAAAACCAGGGAATGAATCTCCTGACAACACTGTCAAAGTAAAACTCCTCTTGTAAGTGCTGGCTGTCAAGTACTGTGCCCCGGGAACAGGAATGTTAATGCACAACTGTATGAATGAGTGTATGAGTCCCAACGTCTCTCTATCCTGGTTATAATTTGAATGCACTTGAAATGCTAAGGAATTTGCCGTGCATTAAATTCTTATTTTTTTTATGTATAACAGAGTATTATTCAGCCATAAAGAAAGATAAAATTGAGGAATTTATGGCTATATCAATGGGCCTGGAGACCATAGTGATAAGTGAAATAAATCAGACAAACATGTGCAAATATCACATTAGCTCTCTAGTGTGAGAAACTGAAAATGTACAAAAGAAACTGAAAATGTACATAAAAACATGAACGTGCAGTAGATATTGTTAGATATGAAGAAACTGCTCCAAAGGAAATGGGACATAGGGAGGGGCAGGGCAAAGAAGGCAGGAATGGAAAGAAACGTTGAAAAAAAGAAGGTAAAACAAAAACCAAGCTTTGTGATAGGGGCGAAGAAGGGTATTTCAAAACAGGGGATGGGAATGGGAAAAAAAGAAGAATCAAGATGTATCATGTTTGGCTACACATTCCCTAAGAGGAGGTGCTTATTATGTATACCTAAACTGCACCAATAATTTTTTTAAATTAGATTTTAATTCTGAAATAGAGCACATTTGCTTCTTGCCAAGATAAAGTAATAGGACCCATATCTATACACTTATAGTTTCAAAATTAAATAAAAGGTATAGACAGATGAGAAATTATTTTCAATTTATTGGACCTGAGGGACCAATGGATGGTAATTTCTCACAGATGTGAAAAGAAGTTGGCAAGCCCTATAACGGTCACCAGATGGCTTTCAGAGGACAGATAGCAACTCACACTCACAGAAGAGGGCCCTGATTTGCCTAGAATGTGGAGTCTAGGATGATTGTGGTGGTTGGACCTTGCACTGTGAAACACCAAAAAGGAGAGAGATACACAAAGAAATCTTCAGAGCTCTCAAAAGCCTGGAGTTCATCGCCATCAACGTCAGGTAAGGGGTTGGCCTCTTCACTGTTAGGACACTGGGCTGGAGAACTCAGAAGGGTTATTATCTTTGCAGTAAAGACGTATTAACCAGAGATCATGCACAGTTCTGATCTCATGTAGTAGAATGTAAAAGAAGACTCAGAAGAACTCCTTACTTTATTTACAAGTAACTTTACTATGTCGTGGAACCCAGCTCAAGAATATTTACTTGTAGAGATAAAAATCCCAGCCCTTGAAGTTGAAATTCACAATGATTGTCAGATTGTCAGGTTATTAAATTACCAGGTATTCACAGAAACAAAGTTATAACATGAATAACTGGAAAGAAAATCAACTGACATCACAAACGTGCAAACAAAGTGGGTAATAGCAGATCAGGATGATAAAACAATAACTGAAATTGAATGTAATGTTTTTAAAACTAAGAATAAATGCAAAACTGTAAATAAGAACAAAGGCATCTATAGAAACCGCTTTGATCTTTCAAAATATGCAAAGTATACTTTCTAAACTGAAAAAATTCAATGTAGTGCACAAGATACAGACAGAATAAGACAGAAAAACCACTCTTTCTTGAAAATACAGCAAGAGAAATGTCCTTGAATGCAACATAGAAATAGAGAAAGCAGAAAATAATAATTAGTAATTAGTAAGCTATAGTGCAATGTTATGGACCTTGATATGCTGTATTTGGGAACCGTTGGACCAGAGCAACAAAAGGGAAATAAAAAAGTTGTCTGAAAAAAGACTGAACTAAAATCATCCAGATTTGTTGAAAACTATAAAATGTAAACAGATGAAAGAAGCTAAAAGTATCACCATCAAAAGAACATGAAGAAAATTATGTGACATCTATTCATTAAGTTTCTTAAAATCAATGATAGGGACAAAGTCATCAATCTGACAAGAAGGAAAAATAATTCTATTATATTGAAAATTAAAATCAGAGTATATTTCTGGTGAAAAACAATGAAAATTTGAGAAGACTGATATTTTTTAAATGCAGAAAGAGAAATGAAGATGTCTACCTGGGATTCAGTACCCAGTGAAACTATATTTCTCAACAAAGATGTAATGAAGTACCTTTTCAGAATGAAGTAATGACCAATGTGCATTACACTGCACACATCCTCCAGGCAGACAGAGAAACAGCAGAGAGAAATCTGGGTCTACACAGAACAATGAGTAGCACTGCAAATTGCAGCTTATGTAGGTGAGTGTAAAGATGATTTCCTTCGTGTCAACAGGTTCCAATGGTCATCGTTTAAAGTGAAAGAAGTAACAACGCTCGGTGAAATTCTTAATCCACAGGAGTGAAACATGAACTAATAACAGAGAGACGCTAAGAGAGAAGAGACATTTACATCTGCTTTTCCTGTCTATCACCACTTCCAACCAGTCTGATAACATTTCCATTTTTGTTTTGTAGCTGAGGTCCAGAGAGTGACTAGTAGAGCATGTGCATAGCAGGCATCTACCCGCATATTTTTTAAAAAATGAGATGGAGTTTTGCTGAGTGTCTCAGGCCAGCCCTGAACCCCTTGGCTCAAGGGACCTCCCTGCCTCAGTGTCCTGAGTAGCTGTTTCACCAGATCCAGCTTCAGATATTTAATGACCACTAATCATTGAAAGCGTGGAGAGAGTACAACTGGACAGAGTAGGGTGAATCCAGGCTAAAATCATTCTCTATTCTCTGTTGGAGAAGGAATGATAGGGAATCCCTTGACCTTGTGTTTTCAAGAGAAATCATGCCCAGGTCTATGGTTGTTTGCACTCCTTTCCTGTTGACGTTCCAGCAAATTAACAACAACATGCTGACATCGAGAACAGAATCGTGTTCTGTACACTCCAACTGATAAAAGCTCTAACTAGTAAAACTGTATCTATCAAAATCTTATCTATTTGTGGTGCAGCACATAATGTTTCAGTATATGTGTATGCTAATTTTAAAATCAGAGTAATTTTAAATTAACTTCCTCAAACACTTATTTCTTTATGGCAAAATCACTGAATAGCTTTCCTTAAAGGTTTAACTTTGTAAAAATGTTATCTCAGTTTTCCCTGTATTGAAAGAGAGTGCAAGAATTTACTAGTGTTATACAGCTTAGGAGATGTTAACAACATCTCTCCAGCTCCCTCTCCCTCTCAAGTCTGCAGCCTATAGAATCCATGGCCACACTCTCAAATTCTTTTTTGTCATTGTTGTTGTTCTTTTTGAGACAGGGTCTCACTATGCAGTTCAGGCTGGCCTTGTGCACACTTTGTAGCCCAGGATAGCCTTGAACTTGCAAAGATCCTCCTGCCTCAGCCTCCTGAGTGCTGGGATTACAGGCTCATGCCACCGTGCCCAGCATCAATTTCTTGGTAAATTGGACTACTTTCAATTAACATGTGAGCTGTGTACTTGTCTTCCTGTGCCTGGATCTTTCTTCTGACCGCCAGCCTGATTTCATCCACGCTCTTGCAAATGACAGGATTTCATTTTTATGGGTAATATATTCCATACCGTATGTCTGCCACATTTCCCTTCTCCCTTCCTTAGTTGAAGGACACTTAGCATGTGTGCACATCTTGCCTAGTGCAAACAGATCTGCAATGAGCGTGGGAGGGCAGATGCTTCTTCAGCATACTGATTCCCTTTCCTTTGGCTGTACACCCTGAGAGGAGACTACTGGATGCTGTGGGAGTTCTGTGTCTCATTGTTTTGGAACTGCATATCGCTTTGCACAATTGCTGCATTAATGTACATCCCCACCAGGAGTGGACAGGAATTCCTTTTACTCTGCACCCTAACCAGTACATTTAAATGGTGCAAATTCACTCTCTTAACATTCTAAAGGCCGGGAGTCCGGTCAGGCTGATAGTGTTAAAATGGTCAGGCCTAGAGCTGAGGAATGAATTCAGTACTGGATCCCTTCCCAGTGTATGTGAAGCCCTTGGTTCCACATCCAGCACAAAACCTCAAACAGAAATAGAGGCACATCAGCAGGGCTGGTTCCTTTCAGGTTCTAAAGCTCCGAGCATTCCTGGGCATGTGGCTTCATCACCCCAGTCTTTTGGGTATGTGTGGTCACAATGCCTTTTGATTCTCTATGGGTTTCAAATCTACCTTCATTTTCTTCTTTTAAGGACTCTGTGAACATATCAAGGGATCGCTCACATGGTTCATAAAAATTCCTGTATCCCCCTGTATTTGATTGCATCTGCCAAGTCTCAATTGACGTGTAAGGACCTATTGACCACTCACAGGGATGAGGATGTGGACACGTTCAGTGCTGATGAGAAGGTTTCAATGTGGTTTCAAAAGGTGGAGCCCACACACACCTGGGCTTTCTTCCTCCATGAGGAAATTTACAGTGCCCTCACTGTAGCTCACCTTTAGAATTCCTGTGAGAAACTATCACTGAGAGTGACCTTGTGGATACGTCTTCATCAGGCCTCCTAAGGCAGCTTGGACATGTGAATGTTCTTAACAGAGCTGTGTGATGCTTCCTGAAATGTGTCCAATCAACCCTACCAGGTTACTGAGGAAGTGTGTGCCAGTATTTCGTCATTATGTCAAGTGTAAGAAGCCAGATCTTCAAAATGTAGTAGCACATGTGTCCCTTATGTGTGGAAGTTTAGAAACCCTCACCCTGAATGTAAAGTAATGATTCCTGGAGATTGCAAAGTGCATACGGTTAAAAGGTAAAGCATGGGTGGATTTGATTACAGTGCACTCTATTCGTATTTTAAAGTATCACACCAAACTCCATTAGCATTATAATTTATAGATGTCACTGAAAACTAAAATATAATTCACTGGGGATAAATAAAGACATGCTGTGGATTCCCAAACTGCTAGCCTGCTCTATAGATTTTAGATTTGTGAAGTGCCACAATCAGAAGATCTATTTATTACATGTCCCTTGCAGTTTGCATTTTTTCTAGACAGAGATATTGCAAAGGTTTAGATCTAAAGTGCCCCTTATAATTTCCCAACTGTAAGTGGACACTAGGTGAAGGAGGGTGGCTCCCTGGAGCACGTGTGTAGGATATATTTTCATCCCTAGCTCCTCTCCTGTTGCTTCCCTCCTCTGCTGTTATAGCATGAGTCCCTTCCCCTAGCCATGCAATTGGACTATGCCACTTCTGTCCTTGAGTGGGCCAACCATGGACTGAAGGCACTGAATTTGTGACACAAAATAAACTGCTCCTCTTTGATTAGCAACTGTGTGTCATATTGTTGCCGTGACAAGAAAGTGACTAGTACAGAAAATTGGTGTCAGGACTAATGACATTGCTATGACCAAAGGTGAGTATGCTTTCAAAAAGCTTTAGAAGTGTTTTTCAGGAAGAATTTTGCAATATTTGGAGATGCGGGCTAGGGAATCCCTAGAATGCCATGGGCAGTGCTTAGTGCACAAAACTGATCAGAGGTCAGAAGAATCTTACACTTATAGGCCTGTTTATAGTCAGGGCCAGGCTCAGGTATTTTCAGGTGAGCAGAGTTGTCCATTAGCAGTTGAAATACATGCCAAATATGTGATGATACGGCAGAAACATTGTCTGTATTTTGCCCATTCCTTGAAACTTTATATGAGTCTAAGAATAATTTAAGTGGACTAATTAATGTGTCTCTGGAAATTACAAGCTCAGCTAATGTTTACACTGTGTCCTATTCATTGCTGAATGCCATTAGCAAAATCTACTGACTCTCATGAGAGACAATGGTAGAGCTGAGTGACTTGAAAGTTCTAGTGAAACACCAGAAACACTTGTGAAGTTGAGGCAAAGAAGATAATGATTGTTGAAAGATTAGCATTGAAGAAAGCCATGGACAATATGCAGGACCATGAAGAAAAATACCTTGAGCATATAAAATAAATCACCAAGTCTTCAGCCCTAACATGACCAAGGGTTTAACACTGTAAGTCTTTCATTCAATAAAGAGTCCTTGGGAGTCTCCAAAGCCTCTTCTTCATGGATGGCTAGAGCAGTCTATCTCTTGAGTTCAGCAGAGAAGACTGTCAGTGAACACTGTAACCATGGGTCAAGGTAACATGGATTGTGCACCACATGAGGAAAAACCTTTTTATTATTCATGTGCTGCCGGGTGATCCTGCAAACAGCATGTGAGATACAGAGAGCCTGAGAGGTTCCCACCCACATTTCAGGAAAACGTGTGACAGGTTCACAGTCCCTGGTTATATTGCATGAGAAGGCCATGTATGAAGCTCTGAGAGTTAAACAACAATAACCATCAGCACCCCAAGAAGCTGGTCTTTCCAGTTACAAGGATTTCCACCTGATGGAAAGTGGCACCGAGTGGGGCCAGCCCTGGAAAAGGCAACATGGGCTGCAGCTGGGGGGGCCCATAGGGCTGGGGCTGCTCACACAGTTCGTAGTGCACATCTCCCCACACCCTGGCCTGGCTGCTGGACATGGATCAGTGGGCCTCAGAGTGTGCCATGTGGAGACTCAGCTTTGTATTTCTCTACTTCCGATCTCCCCCCATTTCCCCCATTAAGAAGGGAATTTTTAGCATGTGTTCCAGCATGTTAGAAGGATTGTACTTTTTAATCATTTTTACAAGAGATCAGAATGTGACTGGTGTCTCATGGGGAGACTTTGGGTTTTGAATTTTATACATTAAAGTATCTACTCAGGTATGGTCATCTTAGAGATGGACTAACTTCATCTTGAGTAAAGAGATGCACATGAGATTCTTAGGTGTCAGGGGAGGATCGCTGAGGTATAAATGTGAAATATCCCGAAGTCCTGCTGTTCTGTGGGGGTGCTTCTTATGAAGAGAAAAGTCGTTTCAGTACCGAATACAAAGGGCATCCTGACACCTGTCCCACCCTGTTAGGCACCATGGCATAAGGAGCCTTTCTGCTCCATGGTCTTCTGCACCCTACGCGGCTATCTTCTACAGTGTGGCTTCTGCAGAATCCTTTGAAAAGTGACAGCCAAAATACACTGGTCCTTCTTTGACTTACAAATTATTGGTATTTTCTCCCAGGCACTGCAAATCTAAGAATGAAACTAAAACACCTAACTCACTGGACATAGACATCAGTAGACATAGGCTGGAATGTACTTTTCTTCATGGCCCTGCACAGTGTCCATTGCTTTTCTTCAAAGCTAATCCTTCAGCAGTCATTATCTCCTTCACCTCAACCTCACAAGTGTTTCTTTCTGTTGAAACACTAGACCTTTCAAGTCATTCCGCTCTACCATTGTCTCTTGAGATTCTCATTAGACATAGACATAGACTGGAATGTACTTCTTGCACCTGGATGTTCAGTTGTTTCACAGCCAGTCTTTATGAGACAGTCCCTTCCCTTGTATTATCTTCCTTGCCCACCTGTGACCACTCCTTGTACTGGCAGGCTGTAGGAAAGGAGTCAGGAGGCCTTTGTTACAGCAAAAGTGGCTCTGACACTTGAGATGCAAAAAAAAATGACCGTGGAATGGAATGAACAAATAACCACAAAGGACAAGAGCACAAGCAGAATTAGTGGAAACCCCTTTATGAAAACTGATTCACACAAGGTGAGCGGCACCACAATCCTCTTCATCCCATTGATCATTCATGTAAGTCTCCTCCCCTGGCCTCAGAACTCAGCCTCTCAAGTAACGCCTCAGTTCTCATCCCTCTTCTGCCCTCTGCCCCTGTCCAGTTCTCTTCTGTGACGTTCCTTTGGCTTTTTAGGTGTCCAACAGAATGAGGAACATCTGAAGTCCCTACAAGGGGAACTTAGGAATGAACTTCCCCTAGAGCAGCCATATCCACTAGCAAACCTGGGAAAGCAGATTATTGATAGTTCTTCCATTTTCACCAGCTTCAGGGGGAAACACTGTGAACATGAGACACAGCAGGAGCAGCAGCGTGTTAGGAACTCTATTAACCGACATGAGGACATGGGTAGACTGTGCCATGAGTGAGACCAGAGAACTTAGGAGTGTGCAGGGAATCTCCAGTCGTGATGCCCTTGCAAAATGGGCAATAGTGTTGCTGTGAGTTTTATCCCAACTGGTACATAAGTGTAATGAGAATAAAACCAACTCCTTATGAAGAGAAGTGTGTGCATCTTTTCTCACCTTGAAGTAGGGTTAAAATGAAGAGGTCGGTGTGTGAGGAGGATGGTGGTGTCCTATAGTGTTGTATTTCAGAGAGGTATGTTCTTAGCGACAGGTGTGGCAGAGAAGTCCTGGCTCAGGCCTGAGAACCAAAGACAATTTCACCCTGATTATTTTATCCCACACGCAGAGGATACTGTTTCTCTGCATCAGTGCACTGATTTTTATGTTGCTAGGAAGAGGAAGGATGTGTGTGGGGGCACAGTCTCTCCCAGGAAAAGAACAGACTGGCCTTCCTGCAACACCTACTTCATGGTGGACTTGTTCCTAGGCTCATTCAGTTCAGTGATGTATTTCTAGGATCTTCTCATTGTTCTGAGTTTTGATACTTCATAATTTCTGGAATGAAGTTCAGAAGTTCTCCAAATATGTTCTATAATTAAACTTCGTCTTTGGCTATTTGACATCCCTTGCATTTTTTTCTGAATATTATAAGTGGCTTCCCAATTTCTGAATAAGTACTGGATTTTTAATTTGATGACATTGACTCTATCAAGGTATTTGAAGAGACATGGTTTTGTAATTTTTTAAAATTGTGTGGGTAGTAAGCAAAGTTCACACCTATTTGTTTGGATTTCCATTATCTCACCTTTTCAATGTGTTATTTTCTACATGCACAGATTTTCAATATCTTTTGTCACATTTAATTTATAGTTTCCAATCTGGTTTTCAATTATTCTTCTTCATTTTACATTCAGTAAGGGTTGTATAATGAACCCGTATGCGTAGCCATGCTGTGGAAGTGCTAAACATGATTTGTTTTAAAAGAATGTCTTCAGTTTATACAATCTTCGTTACTAAATGTCTTTTCATTGTAAATATGAATTTTTACTTTTCGTTTTTCAATCTGGAATTCCTAATAAAATCTTCATTTATTGTACATAAACATAAGTATACTGTTGAATAATGCCTGGAACTCAAGGCTGTACTGTGAAATCATGAGTCCTAGGGTGGATATGAGTCAAGGCCCTGTTGTAAGGAGTCCCTCAAATTGTTTCCCACAGGCAAATTTCCCCCATAAATTCTTGCTTCTGAATACCTGCCTTCCTCTCTTATGCTGTGACACACAAGCCTGAGTGCCCTGTCCAGTGGAGCTGTCTAATTTCCTCAGGGGGAAACAGTGAAGGATGAGAAAAAAAAAAGACAAGAGTCAGAATACAGATTGCTAAAGTCAGGAGGAGCCTCCTCTCCCGATGGAAGCAAGGGACCTGCCCAGTGTCTGCAGTGCATTTGTTTTTACACTCAGGAGGTTACTGTCAACGGGAACACCTCTACCTAGCAACTTGATTGCTTAGCTCACCTCAGGGGCCTTGCATTCTCAGAGCTGCAACAGCTTGTTTACATGACTCACTTCGGGCACTCGGTGTGGTGTTTCCGGGCAGGGTGTGGGCCTTCCTTTAACCCCACGTGTGTGACCAGTCTCTAGCTTCACCAGCTCCCCACTTCTGAGTACTACATTTATTGGGAAAAGCAGACCCTACAGAGTCTGTAGAAGACTAGGAACCTCATTTGAGCACATTTACTCACTGAAGTCTTAATAGGCTGTGGTAAGTGATTTCACAAGCAAACACAAAACCACTGGAAACTAAGGGATCACTTGGAGGAGAAGGTGACATAGAAACATTCCCTGAGGGAGCCAATGCATGAATTGAGAGCATGCTGCCTAGAAGTTTTGGAAGGTGGGAAGTGAGGTGATGCTCATCTTCGCATAGTCTTAGATGTGGAGCCACGTTAGCATGGAGGGATCTCAGCTTAGCCAAACACAGCCTAAGTGACGGCAGTACGAGGAGAGTGGAGAATGTACAGTGGAACCAACTGTCTGTGGCTAAGTGGAAGAAATAATTTATCTTTGGCTCATCATCTATGGAAATGATGCTTGGGAAGAAGAGCAGGTTTGGCAGGTGAGCTTGGATGTCTCTTTAGGGGTACTGAGACAATTCCTTTACATCTTCTCTTTTTAAACCCCTCTTCCATCCTTTTCTTCTTCTCCTCCCTTCCTTCTCCCCTTCCCGTTTGAGTGTGCACTCCACACTTTCCAAATCTACCCTGCATGTCATTCCTCATTTACACTCGGATTTCCCACAGAAGAGAAAAGATGTGACATTGAAATTGTATGTTAGATTTATTTCACTTAAAATTATGCTTAAGGGAGGGGAGGGGAATGGGGAAAATAAGAATTGAGGTACATTATATGGCAGTACAAATTCCTTATGATGAATGTCAACATTATGTGTGGCAAACACATACAAATAAAAATAAATAAATACATAAATGATGTTTAAAATACATCAAACAAAATTCCTCTTTTTGTTCAAGAGACCACGATCACCCCTCAACAGACCCTGTTCCCAGTAGTGTGTACTAGGGAGGCCATGTAAGATGTTAGCCCCTCCTCCCAGGACTAGATGCGCTGGGGATGTGGTGTCATGTCCCTCTAAGCCGAAGGTGTTGACACTCACTTTCTTGGGAGTAGTGTGTGACGAGAGTGTAAGAGGTCTCTGAGACTGCAGGGAACCTTAGACACTTCAGAGATGGAACGGAAATCACAGCTACTGGAATGGTCATTTAGCCACACTGAGGAACACAGAGGAGTGAGTGGAAGTCCAGCCTTCAAACCTGGTCCAAATACATGGTGTGTAGCCACACTCAAGCAAACTCTGCTCTTCTTCAAGAATCTTCCCACTGAGACTCTTCCCCTAATCTCAGACCAGGCCCTACTCATGCAGCCTCTGTTCCCATCATTTCATCACGTTCTTTCCCCAAGCCTATGCCCTACTGTGACCTCCCTGTGTCATTTCAGGTGCACAACAGAATAAGGAAACTCCAAAGACACCACACATGGGACTGACGGAAGTGGCCTCCTGTAGACAACCCATCCCTTGAAACAAACTTAAAGAATGGAGACTGACAACACATTTCAGCCATTCCAGCAGCTGAAGGGGAAACACAGTCAAGATGATCCACAGTAGGACCTACAGAGTGTGGGAAACTGCACCCTCTGAAGGCGAGACATGTGCAGCCAGGGACTGGAGTGAGGCCAAAGACCTTAGAACGCTCCATGGGGTTTCCACAGCTCAGGCTGCTGGGACATCGTCAGCTGCGTGGACAAGAGATGACTTTGTGCCTCTTCCTTGATGTTGTCACAGTGTGTGTGTGTGTGTGTGTGTGTGTATGTGTGTGTGTGTGTGTGTGTGTGTGTGTGTATCAACAGGCCTACTGGTATGTGCCACTTATGGTGTTTTCAAATTTAATCCCTATGGAGCCAAATGTGGCCCGTAAGGACCCATTCAAGTATAATTACTGAAAACAAATTTTTCTATTAAATTTTGCATCTTAGATAAAAAGTGGTTGCTGCTTCTGTCTGTGTATGCAGCGTCTTCTACCTAGCTAGTAAGAGAGCATGTATGTGTAGGGGAAGATCTCTTGCCAGCCAAATCACAAGCTGTAACTATCTCCACACTTACCTTATAGTCGTATATGTTGTTTCCAGTACTATCGTGTAAGTTAATGAAACCCTTGACAATAACAAAAACTTCCCTACTGAGGACACCCCACAGTACTATTAAGGAACAAAGTGATGGTATTGGATCTCAAAAGTTTAACACTGCCTTGGCAATGCTCTCGAAGTGGAGAAATTGGGTAAGTGTGAAACATTTGGAGCAACTCTTCTTTGGTGCGCATCTTAAAGAGGAGCATTGCTTGTACACAAGTGTGATAACTCAATGCTTCACTTTTTTTAGGCAGGATGTCCTTATGTAGTCCTTGTTGGCATTGAAATCTCTATGTAGTTCATGCTGGCCTCAATCTCATGGCGATACTCCTGCCTGAGACTCCAGAGTACTTGGTTTATTGTGTGTGCCACCACACCCACCAACAGTTTGTCTGTACAATGTAGATGTAAGAAATCATACAGATGAGTCCTGTGAAACCTTTATCCCCAGCATCAGTAGTAAAATACTGAAACAGTACTACTGTGCAGCTTCTGAAATGTATATAGACATCATGCTGCCTAATAGTTCTATCAACACAGAAATCCCTCAGGCTTCCCATGTGTAGACATCACTTCCTTCATGCCCGCCCTCCTCGCCCCTGGAACCCACTAGTCTTTTATTCATTAATATCATTGATCCTTTCAATGATTCCAGGAAATGGATTGGCAAAGATATGTATGCTTTGTATTGCTTTCTAAAAATTGACATAATTCTCTGGAGTTCCACGGAGCTCATTATGTATATGAAGAGTCCACTCCTTTTTTAATACTGAGTAATAATCCACAGGATGCATGTGCTAAATATGGAGCAGATAATATACAGTTCCTATATACCTCCACGCCCTTTGACAAATTTTTCTATATAATTAACATCTTGAATTATTCTACCATACTATATAAAAATTATGTATGTCTCCAATATCATCCAGTTAAGGAAGCTAGCCAATTCCAACACCCACCATATTTTTAACTAATATGTACTCTTTAGATTAACATTCACACTTCATGTTCTCATTGGTTCTGTGGCTTTTAGCAAGTGTGTAACATTGTGTGCTCACTGCTACCATAACACACATAATCATTACAACGTCTTAATAACCTCCCATGCCTAATATATGCATCCCTGTCTTGCCACTGCCAAAATCATTTGATGGTCTTCTTCCTCTCTACACTTTTCCCTTTTCAGGATGTTATATTGTTTTTCAAAAGCTTTTTTTTTTTTTTTTTGCGGTACTGGGGATCGAACTCAGGACCCTGCGCTTGCTAGGCAAGCGCTTATTCCACTGAGCTATATCCCCAGCCCCTTATTTTTTTTTTTTTTTTGCGGTACTGGGGATCGAACTCAGGACCCTGCGCTTGCTAGGCAAGCGCTTATTCCACTGAGCTATATCCCCAGCCCCATCAGGATGTTATATTGTTGAAAGCACACAGTACATCAGCTATGCAGACTCAGTTTTTCATTTGATTTACCAGCAATCCTTGTAGTACTTGATGAAATTGTTTCCTTGTATGCAAGAACCACACACCTTGAGCACATTCATTCACTGAAGACATCTTGCTCTCATACAGGTAGTGGCAATTATGAAGAAATGCATTTCTTCTGAAAGAACAAGCTCGCTAACATTGAGGGATGGAGCTCAGACAAAAATCATTTCATCCCAGTTCACATAGCACCAGAGGCAAACATGAAATGAGACTTGTAGCAGCAGGGCACTGGGGTGGAGATGAGGAATTTGATGGCCACTAGGAGGCACGTGAGTGCACTGTCTGTTGATGGACTAAAGTCACAGATGCTTAGACAGAGCTCATCAGAATGCTCCCCCTTCTGCCCAGAGTGCTTTGGTAAAGCTGCAGGCTCCAAGCTTGCACTTCATTCCTCAGAGCATGGAAAGCTACGAACTGCTCTACTGAGTTTCTGAAGAACCTCGCTGTCTCTTGATATTCCCCTCTTTAACCACTGGACACTCAAGAAAAATTCTCTTTGCATGGGAATCAATTCTATGGTTCATGAAATTTTACTTTGCACATCTGCTCATTTCCTTCATATACAAAATCTCTACCATGAAAGTAAAGGGAAAATTGAGTAGGCAGCTCAACACGGTACCAAAATTAGATGGTAGGTTTGAAGCCTGTAATGGGCTAGAAGTTATGAAGAATAATTGATGAATTGTGAGAGACTCACTGTGGGAATCTTGAGAGTTGAAAACTAACTTTATCTGTATCTGCTCATTTGTCTATTATACCTTTCATTATCTGTGTTTGGAGGTCAGGTGAAAGAAAATATTTTCCAATTCCAATGCCCTGAAGCATTTTCCATCTGTTTTCTGATACTGATTCTATAATTTCTGTTATAATTTAAGGGTTTCATTTATACTGTACTGCTTTTATTTAGTACAGCAAGTAGGAGTCTGGGTCTATTCTACCTCATGTAGATACACAATTATTCCAGCACCGTATATTACACATGCTACTTTATTTCCTCCATTTATTGTTGCTGTAACCAGTAGATCTTTTTGAATGTTCAACATACAGAAAATATGGGTGCAGTTTGGTTCAGAGTTTCTGAGGCTTTATTCCATGGTGAGGAGGCACAGCTTCGGTGTCTGGGCTGAGGCAGTAAGTTAGGGTAGAGGCATGTTCTCGATGGAGCTCTTCACAGCAACTGGGAAGCCGGGAGCAGAAAGAGTCCAATTTCCCACAATTCCCTTGAAGGGAACTCTTCTAATGACCTACTGTAGGGCCCAGTAGGTTCCATCTACAAACTTTTCATGCCTGTCAATGACCCCACAGCTTGTGCACCAACCCTTTAACCCATAAGACCTTGGGAGACACTTATGCCATTCATCGTAAAGGGTTTTGTTGAAGTTTTAGGTGACGAGGGCCCTAGATATTAGACCTGAAACACTGAACCTGCTGGAAGATAAGATATGTAAAGCTTGTGAGCACATAGACATAGGCAGGAACATTCGGAATACAACACTCGTTGCACAAGTTATAATACTAAGAATCAACAAATGGGATTATATCAAATGAAGGAGCTATTACACATCAAAGGAATCAAGCAACAGATTGAAGACACAACGTGCACAGTAAGAAATTCTTCGTATGCTTTTTCTTGGCCAGAAATCTAATATCTGGAATAAAGAATAACAAATATAGAACCTCCAAAATGAACGAGCCAATTAAAACGAGCAATTGTAATGCAAACACTGTTCTCAAAGAAGAAGCACAAATGGCCATCGGGTACAAGGAAAAAATTTTTTTTTTACCATTTTTGTTCATTAGAGAAATGCAAATCAAAACAACATAAGGTTTCATTCCAGGAGACATGGATATCATCGAGAACTCAAAAATCAACAAATGCAGACAGGGTTAGGGAAGAGAAAGCCCTCCTACAATGTTCACGGGAATGAAAACCAGTACAAGCACTTTGGAAATTCCTCCAAAAATTGAAAACATAAACTCCATTTGACTCACATATAATCTCTCTGGGTATCACCCCAAGAAACCGAAAGATGTCATCTTACAGAGATACATGCACTTCTGCATTTACAGCAGCACCATCCATAGTACCTAAAATTTTGAAATGGCCTCTCTACCCATCAACAGATGAACGGACAAGAGAAATCTGATACAAGGAGCCCAGCTCACCATAAAGGAAGAGCAGTTTTCAGGAAGGCGGCTGAGACAGGAGAACTGCTGCAAATCTGAGGCCAGCCTGGACCATGTCATGAGACCTTGTCTTAACAAAAACATAAAGAAAGAAAAATTTGACTGATTTGTAAATGAAACTTGGATGCATCTGGAGACCATAACGCTAAGTGATATAAATCAGATTCAGAAGATTGTGTCCTAGACCTAAGGGAGTTTGCAAGGGTCACTGGTTTTTAAAGGAAATTGCACTTTTGAAGTTTAATTTTGTGGTGCCAGCTTGTGGTGTTTGAGGTAAGGACATAACCGAGACAGGTGCCGGAATGCCTCAATGTGAAAAACCTTCCTCTAGCACTCCCACAGTAAATACAAACACACTGAACACCTCAGCCATTCAGGAAATGCAAAGGAGGGTTTTTTTGGTTGAAATCCCTTAAATTTCCCACACAAGGGCTCTGTATTGCTCACCTGGGAATATCCTGCTTCAGGTAAAATGCAAGGAAGTGTTTCACACAGACTTGCAAATCTAGAAAAGCAATAACCACTGGGGAATGTGAGTGACTGAATCAAGGGTACTCTGCAAGATGATTACAGGTGTCCTCAAAGTTTGAACACGTTGGGAAGTAAAGTACTTTTCACAGCATCCATGTCAGTGTAATGCCAGATACAAAAACACCAAACTTCGCTCTATTGGCTAAGTGTTTAGTGAGCTTTGTCATGGAGACATGGGGCTTCACACCCACAATGTAAAGAAGGGGAAACTTTGGTCCATGGCCATACCCCCCACAAAATGCCTGATATCTGATCTTGGCACCTAGGAAGGGCACTGGGGGGATGTTGTTAGTATCAGAAACCACGGGAAAGACATTCTATTAGTATTGTGGATTGGTATTACAGGCCACAATGTAGACATTAAATTACCATTAAAAGCCACAGTGTGGATATTATATTAATGCGAAGACGACATTGGGAAGCAATGCCCTGGCCACACCTGTTTTTCAAACAGGTAGGCATGTGAAGGAAGAGGACTTGCGTTCTAGGGCAGTGTAGATTACATACTGACACACTGTCTCGATAAAAAAGGATGCCACTACTTAGATATCATATTAGCATGCTCTTAAGTATCCCCAGTGTGGGTATAATAGGTCACCAAATGAATATTACTTATGTAATTTGTGGTCACAATGAAGACACTAGTATATTTCTGGGACCAGTATGCGGATAATTCAGTCAGATGAAGAGGTCACTATGTGCATATTTTATCAGTATTAGGACTTCACTGTGTGGGTACTAAATTAGTATTAGATGCTTCTTTGTGTATATTCAATTAGTATTAGAGAATGCTCAGTGGAAATAAAATTAATATTAGAGGCCACCCTGTGGATATTAAACTACTACCAGAGGCCAGTGTGTGGGTATTAAATAAATAGTAGAGGACATGCTGTAGAAATGACATTCATATTACAAGCGCTTGTAGGTCTAAATTAATATTAGAAGCCTTTCTGGGGATATTAAATTGGTATTGGAGATCATCTGTGGACAGTAAATTAGTATGTCACAAAACAGGGTAGATGGGGCTGGGGATATAGCTCAGTGGAATAAGCGCTTGCCTAGCAAGCACAGGCTCCTGAGTTCGATCCCCAGTACCGAAAAAAAAAAAAAAAAAAAACTGGGCTGGGGATATAGCTCAGTGGAATAAGCGCCTGCCTAGCAAGTGCAGGGTCCTGAGTTCGATCCCCAGTACCGCCAAAAAATAAAAAAAAAACAGGGTAGATGATACATTTGTATTCAATACCATACTGTGAATATTAGATTAGTATTAGAGTTTGCTCTGTGGATATTAAATTAGCACTGGAGGACACTGTGTGGCTATTAAATTAGTACCAGTGGCCACTGTGTGAGTATTAAATAGGTACTAGAGGACATTCAGTAGATATGACATTCATATTACAAACACTTGTAAGTATAAATTCATGGCAGAAGCCATTCAGTGGATATTACACTAGCATTGGAGATCATCTTGTGGACAGTAAATTAATAGGACACAAAACAGAGTAGATGGTAAATTACCATTTGATACCATACTGGGAATATTAGATTAGTATTAGAGTTTGCTCTCTGGATATTAAAATAGTATTAGAGGTTGCTGTGTGGGTATTAAATAAGTGTGGTATTCACGCTGTGGATATTAAATTAGT
Source organism: Dinomys branickii (assembly GCA_004027595.1). NCBI lineage: Eukaryota > Metazoa > Chordata > Mammalia > Rodentia > Dinomyidae > Dinomys > Dinomys branickii. Next base: position 10,129 of record PVLD010010111.1, on the reverse strand, counting down.
GTCGAAGGCTAATTCATGGGTATAAAATTACTACTGGGCAGCACTGTGTGGATATTGTACTGTGGTTAAGATGTCACTGTGCAAATATTAGTATCAGGGGTTCACTGTTTAGTTAGTACAGGCCCCTGTATGGCTTTTACACTAGTAGCAAAGGCCACCTTGTGAACAGTACTTTAATACTGCAGGTTGCAGTGGGAACACTACATCACTTAATGCGAGACACTATGCGGACATTATCTCAGGTGACTTGGATGTTAGGTGTCCAGAGGAAACACAGGTCACTATGAATGACATCTACTGCAAGAAGCCCTTCATCCGCTGAGTTTTCTCAAGACCCACCTCTCCACCCCATAGTCAGGCTGCAGACAAAAAACTTTGCATTCATTTTTGCAGAGCAGAGGCAGGCATCTCCCAGTACTCAGTGCTGAGGGTGAGATGTGGAACTCTGTCCCCTGTGACCTCAGGCCTCTGGTGCCCTCTGGTGGCTACATCGGATCAGGAAAGTTGGGAGCGTGGGCCCTCTGCTGCCTAGTGGGACTGGCAGAGAGAGCCTTGCAGTTCAGCCGTGCACAGGCAGCCCTCCTGGCCTTTCTGAAAAACGAATGACTATCCACATTATTTAATGACAATTAATTTGGAAATTACAACTGAAAACGAAAAAATGGTGAAGTAACCACGATTTGGGATCCATGTAAAATTAAGTTTAATTGAGATACAAACATTAAAATTCAGACATAGATTCACCTTTAAAATTTCAATAAGAAAACAGAAGATCTTTGAAACTTTGAACCCAGTGATGACTTCAAACATACAAACACATAAGATGTAATTCACAAAAGAAAACATACCACTGTGTGGATTTTGAAACTACTGACTTTCTCATTCTACATCAAACTGGTACCATTTATTTTAAAGAGAAAAGAAAAAACCCAAAATTTCCAAACACCATAATACAAAGGTCACAACGGTTAATGCATTGTGTATCGTTATCTTTAACAACTCAGTGTACAAGACACTGGTAGTTAATTGTCCAAACAATGTTAGCAAGTGTCTTTCTTTACAATGAACTGAGAAAAATTAGGAGTATAACTATGATAACTAACTTTTATAATGCATATATATGTATGCATTTAAATTTTGCTTTTCCTTTCCCTCTTTTTTAGATTCCTCCATACCAATTTCTCTTTCCTTTTGAAGATTCTTCATGTGTTACAATATATATATTGTATATTTTGGAACTTACTTACTCTTTCCACTTCTCACACTAGGGAGACAATATGATGTTCACACATGTGTGTCTGGTTTATTTCACTGAAGAGTATGGTCTCACACTGCATCCATTTACCTTGAAAAGTTCCCAGTTATACTTCTTTGTGGCTGAGTATTACAACATTGTTTAAAAAGGCCACATCTTTTTGATCCATTCTTCAGATGATGGGCCTTTGGGATGTGTCCAAGATTTAAGTTTTACAATTTAGTGTTGCTTTAAACATGGGTGCACATATACCACTGTGGTAAAATGTTTTTAATTCTGCAGGGAAGATACCCAGCAGAGGAATAGCTGGATCATTTGGGACCTCTGATCTAGTTTTCTGAGGAATCTCCATCCTGATTTCCACAGTGATGGCACCAGTTTACGCTCCCAACAACAGCCCCTGAAGCATTTTTTCTCAGTTGATTTCTTTGTAATGGCCATTCTTTATGGAGTGAGATGGAATTGCAGTGTTGTTTTACTCTGCATTTCTCAAGTGACCAGTGTTGTTGAATGTTTTTTCATATACATATTTGCTGTTTGTATTTCTTCATCTGAGAAGTGTGTATTCATCTGAGATTTGTACTTGGGATAGGATCTTTAAAATAGGGAGATCTGGGGTAGGTGAGGCAGGTGCGCCCTCAGCCCTGGATCTCTGGATCAGGGAGGAGCTCGGCCCACAAATCAGCATCTAGGTGGCCCCTCTGCCTGCGTGGAGCTCTCAGCAGGTGAGGTGTGTGCGCGCTCAGACCTGGATCTCTGGGTAGGGAAGAGCTCGGCCCACAAAGCAGCATCTGAGCAGCCTTCTGAGCAGAACTCTTGGCAGAAAGCTTAAGGGACATTTTCCCGAAGAGAGGGAGCCATTGGAGCAGCCTTTGCAATGGACCTTTGCCTGGTGAACTGCCTGGGTAATTTGTAGCTCAATACTTTTCATCTGATATCCAAAATGACAAGACAGAAGAGCAAAATGCAGTCTGAGAACTCAACCCCACTGAAAACAAGTCCTGGATGCAATGATATAGGAGAACTAGGAAGCCACATACCTAACCTTTGCCCCCTCCCCTCAGAGTGCATATAAGCTCCAATCCTGTCCTTTGTCTTTAGAAAGCCAGCACAGCTGTTGCTGTGCTGACTTCCTCCATGCCCACATTAAACTTTTATCTCTTGCTGTTCATATCTCTCTCTTCCTCTGCATCATTTTAGATTGAGTACCTAAAAATAGCTCAATCAGTTGGTGCCATGACCTGAGCAGAGAGGGGGTTGCCTTGCCCCTGGGGATCTATCCCTCCGTCTGACCTCCCTCATCCTATGGGCCGTTCCTCTCCTTTCCTTCTCTGCTTTCCTTCTCTCCCTCTTACTGTCTCTTCTGCTGAGACTGGGGAGCCCCTCACCTTGCCGTTTCTAGCACACATCCAACACTGGCTTTCTTTTCATAAGCTCTCAAGGTGAGCCCTCTCTCTCTCTCTTGGGGTGCCTGCCCCTAAAGTTGTGGCCATGCTGGGACAACCCCTCGTCCTCCAGGACCTTGCTGTGTCCTCCAGGACCTCCACGTCCTTTGGGACCTCCCCTTTGTTTTCCCTGGTGACAACTGGTGAATTCATTGTTGGGCCACACTCGTCCTTAGAGACTCCCCCATTTGGGGGCACTTCCTTGGTCGTGCTTCACTGGAGGGTGACGATTCTCCACTGATTTACGACCTTCCCTTCCCCCAGCTCACTCTCAATTTGACCACAAGATGGGTAATAATCAATCTTTACCCTCACAAAACCACTCCTTTGGGCTGCCTTTTAAGGCACTTAGATACACTTGGGCTAAAACAAACCCTCAGGCTAAAAAGACTAATCTTCCTCTGCCAAACGGCTTAACCTGCCTATCACTTAGATAATTCTCAGTAATGGTCTGCAGAGGGCACACTGGATTTCAACATGATAAGAGACTTAAATATCTTTTGCTACCCAAACAGCAAATGGGAAAATACCTTACGTCCAAGCTTTCTTTGAGCTGTGGGCACACCCTGTACCCCTGTCCCCTATTCTCCCAATCCTCATAGTCCTTCCGCTCCTCCTTCTTCTTCATCACAGCCTTCCCCTCTGTCCAGCCACCCACTTCACCCTCCTTATCAACTTCCTCTCATTTCTACAGACATTGCCCGCCTCTCTTTACCCAACATTATCTCCTCTTCTCTCTCCCCCTACCCATCACACTTGGGCCCATGATCATTCTCTGCTAGACCCTCCCACTTCCTCTGTCCTCACTTCCCCTGTGCCATCTATGGACCCTCACTTCATCCTTTCCACCCCCAACCCTCAACCCCTCCTCCCCTTCCTCAAGGTTGCAGGAGCAGAGGGTCTCATAAATGTTCACATTCCCTTCTCTATATCTGATATCTCTCACATTGCTGAACATTTAGGTTCCTTTAACTATGACCCCTTTACTTTTACCAAATAGCTCACATTTATTTTTGAGGCTTACAAATTGACTTATCAAGATAGCATGTGATCCTATCTGCCTCCTTGTCTACTGCACAAAAGGGTGCTTTATGGCTTGCTGCTCAAGCTGTAGCAGATGAGAGACACTGATTGCAAAACTCCTTTCCCATCACTGTAGAGGCAGTCTCACCCCAAGACCCTCACTAAAATTACCAAGCAGGAACAGATAGGTCTGAACGTGTAAAAAATATGACTTATTCAGGGCCTCCAAAAAATCTCCTATAAACAAGTAAATTAACAAAGATTAAAAAAACAAGACCCAAAGAGCCGATAAAAATCCAGCTATGAAGACTTCCAGGAAGATGGTCACTGAGTAAGCAGCAGAGAAATATCCTCTCAGAAGATCACCACCCAGACACTGGAATATAGCAACATGTAAAAGACAAGAAACGAAGTGGGTCCCCTCAACACAAGAAGGATGTTTAATGGGAATTGAAGCCCTCAGAAAGAACAAACAAGACCTCTCCTGGAGGAAAAGCTCAGAGGGCTGAAATGGCACAGTTAGAGGAAGAGGAGGTGGAGAAGGAGGGAGTCACCGCTCCGTACACACCCTCGGTCAGCTCCCTCATTGTTGCACTTGCAGCTTCAGATTCGGAGGCCTGTGCTCAAGGGAGCCTCCTGACTCAGCCAAGGGAGAGTGGAGTTCCGAGAGCTGGTCCAAACCCAGAGAGGAGAAAGCACAGCCAAGAAAAGAGGCAGCTGTGGTCGGGAAGTATTGTGAGGATAGAAAATTGCAACAGCCACTGAAGAAGAGTTCTCACTCTTCAGCAACCTTTCTAATCAGCACCCGGAGGCAAGGTGGAGTGAAAGCGACCAGTACACAGCCCACCACACCCAGCTCTACGCCTGCCCTGAGGCAGTGGCCCCATACTTCTACTGTGTGAGCAACTACCAGCAGAGAGCAGCAGAGAGCAGTGGCAGTAATCCCGGGGCCACAGCAATTCCCAGGGATCGAGCCAAAGAACAAACGGGAACTGGAGCACAACAGTAAGAGAGAGCTGCAGAGGGAGGTGGGCCCCACGGTCCCACGCCCTTCTCACTCCAACACCAAGCAGGAAGCACGAGCTGAGTTACAGGGCTTCAGCTCCCACCCTGAACTCCCTCTCTGAGCACCTTGAGTCTTGGTCCTGCACGCTCATCACCTGTTCCCAACAGCAACAGGATGAGTCCACAGGCTTCAGGACTCACCCTAAACTACTAATATTAGCACCCAGAGGGACTCCATACTGCTTGCATATATGAAGTCTGTATGAACCAATAGCGTCAAACTACACGAAAAGCAGCAGTCCTGGAGTCCAAAAGACAACATACTCTACACAGAAGACCCGAGAAAATCCTCCAATTCTCTTGTAGAACTAATAACTAAGCTTAGTACACACCCTGGAGTACCTCAGTGAGCACGAATGGAGGAGACCGTATGCCACTTATGCCCAGCATTGTAAGTGCACCCAATGCCCAGCTGCAAGGGGCGGGGAGAGGCAGCACTGGAGATCAAGAGGTGGGAGGAGGTGAAGACCTGGAACTAGGGTGCAGACCCCGTACTCTAGCTGGGTGGGGATAGCCTCCAAAGATTCATAGGCGGCCTGCAGGCAGGGAGACACTATTGGCCTAGGAAGGGACCCCAGAGGCCTTGACAGGGAGCTCAGCAGCCTGAGAGGGGAGGGGAGCTCCATCTGGACTACATGAAAACACTGAAGACCTGGACTGGGTCTCCAGGAGAGCGACGATGGGGCAGAGCCTGGCAGTCTGTGGGGGTGACCCTGTGGACCCTACCAGGCCTGCAGGAATGCCTCAGTGGTAGAGTCTGGTGGTCCAGGCACGCTGCATTGAAGCGAAGCCTGGCGGTTCACGGGGTAACACCACCTCAACCAGACCCCTGATGGCCTTGAGGGCTTGTCAATGGGGGCTTGACCATAGTGAACCTGGTTCCCTTTCAATCTACCATCTTTGAGGATGGGAGCTTTTCCACCTCCTGCCCTAACAATCTGTGTGCACCCATGTTTGTTACAGCATAATTATAAACAGGCATGTCTCTTCTCAATGTGAGATCTCAAGGGAGAAAATAAACCCAAAAGTACAGTTATTATCACAGGGAAGATGACTGATTGGGTGGTAGAACAATGGAGATGAGGGTGGAGAAAACTGATTAACCGAACGAGTCATCATCTGTATAACTGAGCAACAAATGTGAAGATAACATTATGTAATACAGCATCCAGCGCTAATTCCCTACTATTTTTTATAATGTTGTATTTCCTTTATTGTTTTTGTGTTAACAAATGCGAAGATAACATTATGCAATATAGCATCCAGTGCTAATTCCCTACTATCTTCTCTATAGTTTTGTAATTCCTTTATTGTTTTCGTGTTATTCTGGTTTACATAGCTCCATTTTTTTGTCTTTAAAAGAAGAAAAAAAAAAAACTCCAGCTACATCTCTCTGATGAGTGCTGAGAGAGAATTCACCTCTGTTTGTTTGCGTTCCAAACCAGTCTCTAATTTAAATTGGCAAAATGAGTTGGAGAGCTAAACTACCTTTCCTGGGATTTTGTCATTTGTCCCGTCTATCTTTTAAATTGTTTATTCTATGTTAACTCTGCTGCACTCATGTCCTTCAGTGCGCCTGCTTTCTGAGATCATGGTAGAATGAGTTACATGAGTTGGGGGAGTTTTGATCACCCTCCTGCCTTTCCTACCTCTGGAAGTTATTTACTTAAAATCTTAAAAGCTCCTGACTCTGAAGGACTGCTTGATAGCACTGTAGTCACTGCTATTGTGTGAAACTGTTTCTGTTATTAGCACTGCCACTGCAGGCAGCCTTACCCTGAGCCTATAACAAATTCAGGTAAAGGAGCAGGCTACTGTGATGAAGCTAGGACAAAACACACATTCTGCAATTAAAAAAACAAAAACTCTACATAAGTGACAATATTAACCTAAATTATACTAAGTCTTAAAGAGAGAGACCACAGGAACAGTTAAAAGGTCTGAGTATGTGACAATATGTGTGAAGGTGGTGTCCAAGCTGGAAGCTACAGGAAGGACATGAAAGTTCCTGGTATTTTTAAGATGAAATACAGGTAAAACGTTTTTATATTTTCCAAATTCTTTTTATAAGAGATCTCTGCTGACCAATCAAAAATAAAGTCCTGACTAGTCTTGTGATTGCAAACTTGTAATTCAATGTGGCCAAAACTATATTTGAGTGCACTCTAAATTTATAAACAAATTTTCTTCTGTATGTGTTTTTGTTTGTTTGTCCCTCTGTCCAAATCTGTAAACAGCTGTTTTATTTGAGCGCAACAAATTTTTCTTCTTTCATATTTTTTGATTTTTGAAGCAACTGTCTGTAACCTAATCTGGTTTATAGATAAATATTATCTAAATTAAAGATTTGCTTCCAACAAGTTGCCAGATGGTCAAAATGTCATCAAAATTGATTTTATATTATGATATGTTTACACTAGCCATTGTCAGAAGGTTAAGTTTTCAAAAATAAGACAAGGTACTTTAGATTAATTCATTTTTGTCAATTTCATGGATTATTACATGTATTCATCTTTTCTAAATGTATGATATTCTAAAATGTAAAACTGGGATTATTTATAAAAGGGATAGACTGTTGGCGACCACTACAAAGTGACTCTGAACAGGATTTGATATTAAACAATTGGGTTTTCATATTTACTTGGGAGTTGTCCAAGTCTTAGGCACCTTGTCTGCAGATGGGCAGCTGATTCATAGTAAATGAACCTCTATGATCACTGGTCACTGCTGAGACCTGTATTGGCCTGTGATGCTGTGACACCTCAAGGACAAGGTGACCACAGCTGAGGATTCCTGGCTACCATCCCTATTAACTTCAAGGAGACTATGGCTGCAGGCATCTCAGCCCTGCTGTGAAGACCTTCCTGGAGATAACATAGTTCTCCTAAATTAACATAATATTACTTAGAGGAGTCCTTGAAAGAATTCCCAAGTCCTGCCCAGATTCCTACATATTCTTCATATTCCCCCTCCCTTATTTGTAAACCTAATAAATACAGGCGAGGCAGAAAAGTCTTTGGCTAATTCAGAGAATACAGCAGCTGGAAAAGAATTAGTCCTTCCTGGAAGCCCTGAACTCATATTCCACTGTCTCGTTTTTTTATTTATGCCTTTGTCTGTCCACTCACTTGGGACATTGCAGGCCTGATCAGCCTGCAATAACTTAGAATTGTTTACCCCATCTTTTGATAGTAGACATTTTTCTTTCAGATTCAGACATCTGCCTTTCTTTCATGCTCTAGATACTCATATTAAGAGGTTCACATCAGACCAACATGAAGTCATCATTTAAATGTTAATCTTTTAACAAAAACTTACGTGATGTATATGCGATGTATATGCCACTACAATTTGAGATTTAGCCCAAACAATGTTAGAAATTTCTTAAATGACATCCTATTTAAGGACAAATTGGGTGAAAGCTCCTTATGTATTAGGTAAGAATGATGACTAGAAGGGCTATTCTATTATGCACAGAAATGTCATCATACCTGTTATGTTACAATACTATGTATGATTTTTGACTTCCAGTGTTCTTTGTAATGCTATGTAACTGTTGACTGTTAACATTCCACACAGAGTCAATTACTAGAACATCAATATTTGGTAAGAAGCAATAGTTCTCTGGCTGTTCTTTATATTTAAAGATGCTTAATACGCAGATAAAAATTTGATAATTAAGTTCACAACTCCTATTACAATATAATGTCATTAATCTTCTCTACTAGATGTTCAACCACTGAGGTTTGGAGACCAAATTGAAAAGATAGATTTGCTAAGAGGATAGCAAATATTTGGCTCTTGGCCTCTGAGGTCAATAAAGACTTAGAACATGAAAAAAAACCTCTGCTACAACATCATATAACTCAGATGAGTCTCTGACCTTCTGATCAAGTATATTATGGGACCACAGAGGAAAATGATTCAATGGGGTATAGTGTGCCTAAGGAGAGTCAGCAGGAGAAAGTGTCTCCCAAGCTTTCAAAACAAAAGCAACTTGGTCAAGCAGTGTCCGTGACTCATCCCAATGCCTGACACTGACAGTAAAACTGAGAAGCACTATACATGGTTCCAAAGTAAATCCTGAGGATATTTAACTGACCTTGAAAGATAGCAAGAAGTTAATCTTCATTAATACAGGCCTTACTGTAACTTGGCAGACACCACTCTTCAGACTCGGCTTATTGGTCATCATGGTGGGGCTCTCTAGGTACATGGGCCCCTATATCAGTGCCTATCATGGTTCCTCTGATTACCGTAATTTTTTTGATTCTCGCTCCCTATGTCTTTAGGCTCCTCTCATGATTCATCCAGGCCAGGATACAGGCATTCATCACCAAAAAAATCCTTCTCTTGAATGACATCACTACCTCATGGACTCAGGTGAAATGGGCCCCTCAGACCCATACTCCTCTCCTTCAGACACCATGCCACCCCTGTTCAGCAGGAAGTAGCCAGAGAGACTGATGACACCCCTTAACACCAACGAGATGGGAATGATGGGTTCCCCACCCAAGACCAGCTCAGTCTTCATGGTGACAGTCCAGTACTGAGTTATAATGGTGCCTAGCTTCTTCTTCCCAGAAACACCTGTAGTTTCCGCTTCCCAGCTGCCTTTGCGAAAGCCTGCACATGCCAAAAAATGATCTAATTTCCCTTCAGCACGTTATGCTGAGCAGCCTACATCAGCTACCCTGTGCCCTCCTTCCCTCAGAGTACATATAAGCTCCAATCCTGTCCTTTGTCTTCAAAGATCCAGCACAGCTAATGTCGTGCTGCCTCCCTCTGTGCCCACATTAAACTTTTATGTCTTGCTGTTTATATCTCTCTCCTCCTCTGTGTCATCTTAGACTGAGTACCTAAATATAGCTCAATCAATTACAAGGACAATAAGAAAATTGAAGAACAACTGTATGTTAGCAAATTGAAAATTTACATGAAGTTAAAAATGTCTTTGAAAGATGAAATTTACCAATAGTCAGTCAAGAAAAAGCAGACAACGTAACCTCTCTCCTCTCCTCTCTTACTCTCCTATGAATTGAATTCAGGACCTTTGCACTGAGCTACCGCCTCAGCCGTTTTAAAACTATTGTGTGTGTATGTGTGCGTGTGTGCGTGTGCGTGTGCATGTGTGTGTGTGTGTATGTGTGTGTTTATGTGTGTGTGTTGAGACAGGGTATCTCCAGGTGGCCCTGGCTGGACTTGAACTTACGGTTTTCCTGACTCAGATTTCCAGTGTGCTGAGATTACAGGTTTGCATCTCTATGCATGAGTTGTATCTATTTTTTTCAATGAAGGGCAGAGATAAAAATCCTTCCCATGAGAAAAACTCCACTCCCAA